>CM025633.2:4743496-4760614 GCA_014621495.2 Entosphenus tridentatus
TTATTTTTATTATTTTATTATTTCCCTTCTACGTGACTTTACCGAAAGAACCAAGATGAAACTATAATTAACATCTGTAAGGAGCATCTCAGCCGCAGATCCCAATGCTTCGTAGAACTCCATACCACAATACACCAATGGAGTTTTTTCTATCTGCTAGACGACTACTCTGGACAAACTGTCATGGGAATAATGGAATTAGCAGCCTACTTTCTGGGCAATGGGATTTTGTGGGTTATGTTTTTCCATGATGCCCTTCATAGTTATGCGTGAACACAACAAGACTAGCAAGCAAACCGCCATCAGCCGCCGCCAACACTTACCCATGTCCCTTGATGCTGAGGTTGAAACAGCCCAAGCGATCACAGCCCAGTGAGTCGGCGCCGCACTAATTACAGGATGCACACACACGCATCTCCGATTAGCACGGATGGCTAAATACAGTGCGAAAGAAGATCAACATACATGCACGCCAGGTAGGCGGGCGTATCACAATGGTGCAGAACCAAGTGGACAACTTGCGAACAAGTAGAGCCAAATCGATAAGAAATGGGAGGGCAAGCGCACACACGGTTATCTGGGCGATGGTACCTGCAGCACGATGCACGTGGGCTGGTAGAAGTCCATCACCTGCTTGATGATTGGCTGGAACAGCAGCCTGTAGCCTGCATACAACCAGCAATCAAAAAGAATGTCAAAAACCAAGACCTTCTGTAGAGAATTTACATTTGGGGCATGTACTGTTAGTGAGCACCTATTAAAAGTGACACTGTACTCAGGGGGCTTTGTGGTGTGGCAAGTGCCACGACTGGCCACCTTTGTCTCTCCCCATAATGCTTGCACACACCTTACTATTGTATTAATTTAAAGACTGAGTAGACCTTTGGCAGGCCCATCACAGGTTCAGATACCAATCGCCGCTCATTTATCCATGGACTGGAATGAAACGTCACTCAGTCAGGATGTCCCGAGTCCTGGGGATGACCGACTGATATTGTCACACGCTCCGTAGAATACTGCAGTTCTCCGTGATCAGAGGTTTAAGGAGAGTGAAGAGATATGGCAGCTACCCTCAACAAAAAAAGATTGATGTACAAAAATGAAATTGACGATCGTTGCCGATCGGGCAGTCGCGCTGCAACTCACACTGGTCGTCGATGCCGTCCCTCAGGGGGACGTTGACGGAGTAGTAGCGCCCGCTCTCCGCACCCACCTCGTACATATCACCTGTGAGGTGCGGCACATGGCAGCACGTCATCCGCGATGTCACGCCACAGGTCCTGCCCCACACTCAACACTGTCTATAAACATTATAAAAAGTAGAAAAACTTTTTTTATTTTAACAGGTAAGGATAGGTGTTAAGATTTTCAAATACAAATTTGATACCTTTTGCAAGGAATCAAGTCTGTATTAACCACAAGTACTTGCTGTAAAAACATGCAAACATGGTCTGGATAGGATACGCATTGAAAATGTATCTATTTGGTGTTTTAATATCTTAACACCTATTTTATTAGGAATAAGGTTTTTCCCCTTTTTTCTGGCAACAAAACTGAAACGCTTTTACAAGGAATCATGTCTGCATTAACCACAATACTTGTGGTCAGAATGCAAACAAAAAACACACTGCTTTTTATTGCCAGAAAGGGTAAAACCTATTCTTATTTTTCATACTTTGAGCTATATAGCTGTTTTTTCAGAAGTGACCTGGCCACAAATGATAGCTCAACGAAATAGCTTATCAAGCGGAAATTTATAGCAGCCAAATACTCTAAACGCATGTTTCTGTTGGAGCATTCGTCGCTTGTTTCAGAGGTTGACGGTTCGAATCCAGCGGTCACCCTGATTAATACTGCGGGCTATTAATATCCATGATACACCCCCACTATCTGCTTCACAGTGGACTTTGCCCAACCTGCTGCCCATCACGTAGCCCTACAGCAGCCTATAACACCTGTTTTTATTGATGGTGGTTGCCCATCCAACCACTATCCAGGCTCAAGCCTGCTCAGTTTTGGAGAACTGATGAGATCGAGTGCAAGTTATTTATACAGTTAAGGCAGTGTACACCAACAACAGACCAAGCATATGTTCCGGAACATAATACTTTTAAACATGACTAGGAGGCCAAGAGAGAGAGAGAGAGAGATATATATATATATTTTTTAAACTGCTGTCAGACAAAGTAGTTGTTCACGAATTGATACATAGGAACTTGAAGCACATTCCAGATAGACAGCAACTAATAAGGTCACAGTGTTATTTATGTTCGTAAATAACACTGTGACCTTAAGAGCTAAAATTTATAATTGGCGACGTTTCGAGCAATGGCCCTCCTTCATAGCATATTAATACAGGCCAGAAAGACAGAGTGGATAACAGAAGTTGAAGACTGTATACTTTACATGATGGGACCTGATGGGAATTACAACACGTTTAAAAGACGTTTAACAGCAAAAGAAATTTAACAGCTTAATAAATAACTAATTCTCGGGGGAGGGGGGGGGAAGGTGCCCCTCTCACCTGTTCCGGGGAAAAAGTAGTTCCCATATTTGTGGAAGGACACGGTCATGACGCGGTCGGTGAGGTAAAAGGCTTCCTGCACCCCGTCCCCGTGGTGGATGTCAATGTCGATGTAGAGCACACGCGGGTGGTACCTGCGCGCGCAGTGGCACCGACAATCGCTCTCTCACGAATGGCTAACAATAGACACGGCCCACGACTGACCGAGTGTGTGGGGCAGCGCTCTGTCCATCAGCGGAATGGCACGCACGTGTCAATGGATGAAGGCCTCTCCGCGCTATGGTCGGTCATGAATGTACTAACTTCACCATGCTGGTCAGTGTGGGTTCGGTGATGGCAGCGAGTTTAGACATGGAAGCACATTTGGAGTTCACATGTCTCCCTCCCCGTGGTCGTGTGGATTATTCTCCGTGTCCGACGGTTTTGCCCTACAAATTTTGAATCAACATGCATTGAGAGTATTTGACTGCTATACATTTTCACGTGATAAGCCACTTCGTTGAGCTATCATTTGTGGGCAGGTTGATTCTGAAAAATAACTATATAGCTCAGTGGGCCCTACCTGCTCAAATAAAAAAAATAGTACATAGATATAGTACGAAAATTTATATTGCAGCACTACCCTCTGCTGCCCAGAAAGTAACCCATGAAGGGACTGCGTGGATAAAAGGGCCGTAACTTATTATTCTTTAATTATTTAATTACCTTTACTTTGCAATCACCAGCGGCTGTTTAATATGCAGATAATAATGCCTAATTACCCAGGAAGGAGTGGAAGCAGTGGTTCTGAGGTTAGCACACTGCACGATGAACCCGGTGGACCCAAGTTGGATGTCTGGCCACGGATATGACCAATGGATAAGAATATTTGTACTGGTCCCGGGCCCCACTTCACCAACCGACACTCACCAGCATGGTGAAGTATAGTCAAACAATCCGTACAGCTATTATGGCGTAGGGCAGCCTTCATCGAGCAGTGGATAGACAAAGGGCTGTAAATTATATAGGTGCCCAGTGAGAGTCGGCATCTTTGTTCACCGAGGCTTGCGTTTAAATTAGTCGAGCAAAAACAGCTAATTATCATGCATAAGCAAAATCAATGCAGGAAGTAATATTTGAGAAATGTACAACTTATTGAAGAACATTAAATAATTACGTTCTCAATAAAGATTAAATATTCATATCAACTTTAAAAATGAACACTAACTTGCATGCATGCAAAAAAAACACATTTGCATTCATAATTGCAAAATAGCAACTCTTAAGAAGAATCACCAATTTATTTAGCTTTGCTTGGAACATCATTTTAGAATCGACCACTTTGGCCATGTTGCTCAAAACATTCACCCTTGGGCTGGCTGTTATATGAAGTACATTACAGCAAACAATTTATTCGTGGAAGTAAATTAATCCTGTAAATCAAGAGAAACAACAAACTTACTTCAATAACTCCAGGATGGCAATAACTATGTCATTGACATAGCAGAATCCCGATGCCTGAAAACACAGTCAAGAGAAGATTTGTTTAAATGACACAAACCAGCAGCGGCAAACACACAACAAAGCAAGACTACCCCACATTCCAGCAGTTTTCCCTTCGCCGATCTAATTTCACGGGAGAAGCCGTCCCGTTTTGTAAACCTTACTTTCACGTGAAAAAGCAAAGACAACTTTCCGATGAGCAGAACACGTTACCTCAAACTTCTTGGCGTGATGAAGCCCACCAGACCAATTGATTGCAATATCGCACATCTAATTTGGGGGGGGAGGGGGGAGGTAAAGGGATATGACACACACACAAGAAGCAAATGTTTTAGCAGCAGAATGTACTGGGAGTGATGCTATCCACTCCCAACACCATACCTGCCTCTGGAGTGTAAACCCAGATATTGAGCTGCTCAAAACTGTGCGGCGATATCCACCCGATGTGTTAGGATCCATTAATGAATGCGATCGTATGGGCACGAGCGGGACGTGAGCTCACCTTGTTGTTGAGCTGCGTCGCTCCCTGCAGGGAGGCACCCGTGTACCTTGCGCAGAACTCGAAGAGACCGGGAAACACGGGACTGTGGGAATGACAACGCCACACGGTCGGTGGAAAACCAGCCCGATGCCTACAGCAGATGTTAGAACTGTTGGAACTCTCCTGCATGTAAATTTTTGTTGTAACCCTCAAATGTTTTGCAACATCGCAATTCGGTGAATTGTAATGATGTAGGGTCGCGGTTCAACTGCAGAATCAAGTCTTTTACCATTGTGTTGCATTGTATCCCCTCTACTGGCTGTAGGGGCGAACTAATTTTGCGCATAAGAATCAGAATAGATCATCAACTTACGACACTGAAAATCTCGGTGAATCATTGGTCTGTCCAGATTCAAACCCAGGACCTGAGTGGTACCAGCTCTTCATTTATGTATGGATGCATTGGATCACATAAATGTAGGCATTGGAGAGTACTACATTCACCACAATATGAATGAAATTATTATGTAACCATTTGATTATACACCTCAAACCAGACGACTGAGTGAACGTCTAGAAGGGATGGGAGTGAATCGTTACACCCCTACAAATATTAAATATAAAAAAAACGCAACGCCAAATTGCAAAATACATCGACTCATAAGGGATGGAGGGTCGAATCCTTATGCTACAAGTTGTGATTTTGCACCCAAAAGTAGAGGGTGGAGGAGGAGTAGTAAAAAAATCCCACCAGTCGTCCCCGACGTTGAAAGTGTTGAGGCTCTTGGTGAAGCCCTGGATGTTGTGGGGCGTGACGCGCTGCAGGAAGTCAATGTACTCCTCCGAGTGGAAGCGACACATGTCGTGCTGGGACGCACGGTACGGCTTGTAGACCTGCGGAACGCGGGGCGCAGGCACAGTCACCGACAGTGCAAGCCGAGTGCCTTGCACACCAAGTGTACAGCAGCAGCAACCTGTTATTAATCTATTGCTGGTCGAAGGCCTCCCCCCGTAGTGCGAGGTTCATTTGGCCAAGCTTCTCCGAGCTGGTCAGTGCGCCGATTGGTGTTGGAAGCGTTCAGACAAACTGGCGTTTTCATCCACGCTGCAATGGTGATGTTGCCATTGACTTTTGTATGTGTATGTGAAGCCATCACATTTTTTGATTAAAAGCTATATTTTCGAAAACCAAATTTAACCACCTCCAAAAACACAAGAATAAATTTGACATTTTGACCGTGAGGTTGCCTAAACGGTGAAGAAACTTCCCCTGGACAACCCTGGTGACAGTGCACAGCCACTGACCATCATCTTTTTGTGAAGGCCATAGTGCAGCACGAGACTGTGGGTGAGCGCCAGGCGGTGTGGCTTCATCGGGTGGCCAGGCCCTGGGCACACGGGGAAAACAAAGAGGCATGGATTTCATACAGTGGATAGTACAGGGACGAAATGCTGCAAACTTGTTGGACACATGTACCCAAACTATTCTCCCCAAGGACTCGAGACACCAAAACAAAGCCCACCCCCTCAAGAACTTATATAGTTCTACCGAGCACCCCAAGTGTTTATAGGGCCAACGTTTACCCCCCACATGGACTCATTTCACAAAACTAAGCCCTCAAACGACTCATAAAACCAAAGCCCTTCCATGGGCTCAAAGAACCAAATTGTGACGCAAGACGGACTCAAATCCAAACAATGCCCCCCAAAGATAACAACCAAAGCCCACCCCAAAAAGATTCATATAGCAAAAACCTTGTCCCACTCCCCAAAATCCCAAATAACTAACGAAATCCCACCACGTTGTCATACAAACTAAGCCCCATGGACCAACAGGACCAAACTTAGGTCCCCCACAAAGGCTCACAGAGCGCCCCCTAATCTCCCAAAAAAGCCGCAAAGAGCCACAGACCCTCACACGACAAAGAACATCCACTGCACTGCAACACATTGCGCCCAATGTAACCCAGCGCTTGGTGGAGATCATCGAGGTGCCTTGCCATTAAACCCAGGCTCGCCCGGATGTGGCTGTCCAGCAAGTGTGGGACTAATTGCCATCTGTTTCCATCTGTACGTTGACACCCGTGTGTGTGTTGCTACCCCCCCCACCCCTACTTCCCACACCTTCGCTCAAGTTTTTCTCCGGGTGTTCCGATTTCCTCTCGACGCGGGACAATGAACTGCCATCAATTAAATGGCGCAAAAACATCTTCATCTGAATATTTATTTAGAAATCCGATGCGCTATAAAGATCTTCACCGCTCTCCCCCACACTAGAGATGTCCGTAAAAATAATAAACCCGCTGTGGCAGGTCCCCACCCCCCCTTGCTGATAAAGACTTAGTGCGACACAAATAGAGTAAGTAAAGTAAATGATTTGTTACCGTCGACTAAATTTAAAAAACCGCGTAACGCGGCCGATTGAAGCCTAAGGATCGCGAAACCCACCAGCCATTTGGGCCGTGAACGCAGCACAACAACAACAGCAAACGCCACAACACAGGGACCGTGCAACAGCTTTCTGACGGTTCCTGGACGACGATGGATCGTCCAGGGTTTCGCTCGTCGCTTCCTTCCTCGCGTCCGCCCTGCCTCCCTCACCGTAGTGGAAGTTGCCCACGTCCGCGTCGTAAAAGTACGAGACCCGTGCCGCCATTGCAGCACCGCTGAGGCGGCTTCCACATTTCCCAGGGCGGGGAGGGGGTGGTGGTGGGCGGGGCGTCCTCCGATGCGCGGACGCCGATTGGCTCCCTTCTCACCTCATCAACATAATTTATTCAACATCAACATAATTTATCTTGCATCAACATTATTTATCTCGCATCAACATAATTTACCCATCATCAACATAATTTATCCAATATCAACATAATTTATCCAGCATCAACATTAAATTATCTAACATCAACATAATTTATATATCATCAACATAATTTATCCAGCATCAACATAATTGATCTATCATCAACATAATATATTTATCATCAACATAATTTATCTATTATCAACATACATTTTACACATTAACATAATTTCCCTATGTTTATGTTTTGGGCCGTATATGGAGAGATGGGGCGTGGCTTTGCCCCCACAAAGAAATACTGGAACGGGGGTCGACAGCACAGCAGTTCATAATAGCGGTTTTATGGGGTGAGATCGCGTAAATATATAAATGTGTCGTTAAAACCCGCCACCACCCGACACAGCCAACTAGTGAGGGTTCTCACGTAAACAGAACGTGCCAATTCGTCACTAGTACAGCACTAGTGTGTAGTGTATAGTGTAGTGTTATAGTGTAGTGTATAGTGTAGTGTACTAGTACAGCACACCAGTGTGTTGGAGAGTCAAGCCACAACATTTACAATCCGAGTACGATGTTTCGCCAGTAATTACAACCAGCTTCATCAGGCGACAGCCAGATTTGTGGCGAATTCTGTTTAGTTCCTTAATGTAGAGGCGCTTCTGACAACCCTTACTAGTTGGCTGGGTCGGGTGGTGGCGGGTTTAACGACACATTTATATATTTACGCGATCTAGCCCAAATAAACTCTATTATGGATGATATTGGTCGCGAAAGCCTACGTGTTAAGCATAGCAGTTGTCAACCCATACGGTTTATAACCCCGTATTAATGTACATGGAAGATTTCCCTGCACTGTACTAGTAACGAATTGGCATGTTCTGTTTACGTGACAAACCTTACTAATTGGTTGTGACGGGTGGTGGCGGGTTTAACGACACATTTATATTTACGCGATCAAACCCAAAAAACATTAATGATGTATAGTGTTGTGTATAGTAGTTGTAGTGTATAGTAGTGTATAGTGTATAGTAGCGTACCTGTCAACCCATACGGTTTACCCCGTATTCTTGTACGGCTTACAGCCGTTTCATTGCGGGCAAATTAAATTGTCAATTTGTTTGTGTTTCTCCCTTGTGATGGGACTTTGTAGGATGAATGTTGAGATTTATAAGGGGCACGGGGTGACCACTAAGGTCTGAATTGGTCTGTAATAAGGTTTGCAGCACTGATAAGGGGTTGACAGGTATGAGACGGTATTTTTAACGATTCAATGCTCGATTGAACGGGAATTGACCGACTTTTAAGGATCCAAAGCCTGACCGATGCTTGATCCATGCTCGAATTCATTTGCGGTGCTATTTAGAAAATATTTTTTTAAATAGTTAAAAGTGTATTCTTGGGTCTTTCAGTAAAATCATGTAAATAGGTTCAAAGAAAAAAACAAAAAATAACAAGTTTTTTGGCTTATTTTTTTTTACCTATCTACGTGACTTCATCGAAAGACCCAAAAATATGAATTCCTGCAGTCACGAAAGCTTTCAGTCAAGATTTAGTTAAAAGTAATTCCTGTAACATTATTTCTGGATCGAAACCGACGATTTGCGGATCGCACACGATTCCCGGTTCCAAAAAGACGATTTGTGGATCGGAAAGGCCCACATTAGACCGCCTCTTGACGCTGATTGGCTTCTTTACATTAACATAATTGATCTCATTCTGTTGCGCTCAGGTTAGACCGCCCCTTGACGCTGATTGACTGCCTGACATTAACATAATTTATCATTCATTCTGTCGCGGATTCATTCAATCCTGTTAAGCCGCGACGGCCAAATTGCTTATCCGCAGTGGGGGATCTAATGGGAGGGTATTCAGAAATCATCAGCGCAGGTAAAACCAATCACTTCAAAAGTAAACAAGAATACAAATATTATTTGTTATCTCATCAGGTACTATAAGGCCCACTCAGGTATTAGCTTCTTTTTCAGAAGCGAATTGGCCGCAAATAAATGGCTCAATGAAGTGAGTCATCCTGTGGAAGTCCACAGCAGCAAAATAATCAAAATAATGTAGACGCATCTTTCAAAATGTGGAGGGGGAAAAAAACAGATGACCCGGAGAAAACAAAATCCACGCAACCACGGAGAGAGAGACAAGCGAGTAGAACTCGAAATAAAAAATAACCGAAAAGAAAATCTCATGTTAGAAATTTGTATTAAAAATAAGTAAAAATGTAGACTTTGTATTGTTTAACTTCTTTCGCACCGTACGTAGCCAACCGTGATAATCTCCTCTGCCCTCTCTTCTTCTTCGCAGAGGCATTGGGCAGCCTCGACCTTCATGCCTCTCCTCGACGATGCCGACCTCATACACAATTCAACCTTTAAAAAAATTAACCCGTAAAAACAAAGTTTTTCACTATAAATCCTTGATATGCGTGGCGGCTAGAGTCCTCTCGTCCTCTGGCTTGAGATGGCTGCCACCCATGGGTCAGATGATTGCATGCCAGCATTAAGCAATTGGTAATTAAATATAATATTTTAGTCGTAAAAAGTGTAAAATTTAGGGAAAAAAAATTCACGAATATTAATTGTCACGCACAACGAGTCTGTGTGGAAAATGTCAGCTCGATTGGATCACGGGAAGTGGGTTAAAAAACGACCGAAAGATTTGCACAGTCGTAAGCAAGCAAGCAAGCGCGCAAGTGAACTTAATATAAAGGATTTAAAAATGTGTCTTTCATTCTGTTGTTTGCTTAATCCTACAAACTAGCGACAGTACTCCACTCATCACTGTGATCCCTACTCCTAGACCGCTTCACTACTACAGCAGTGGAGTTTAAGTATTCACGATATAACGATTATCGCGATAAGTAAGGGATGTCACATTACACACAGAGCAATAGGGATGTCACAAAAATAAAAATAAACCACCAGCGCCCACACTCCAAAATATTGTGACACAGCGCAGTCCAATAAAAAAGCACACGCACACTCTCTCGCACATTTGTGTTAACCCTTTATTGAACATCCGACCAGCACCGATTTATGGTCACAACACAGTGCAGAGAGCCAATACTTTATACGTACGCCATGGATATATACAACAACGCGAACGGCGCGCGCGAATGTTTCCCCGCTCATCATCCCATTATAGCGACATTACACACAACAGGGCTTCATTTCAGCCGGGTCCACGACCGGGGGGTGAAAGCAAGAAAAAAGAAAAATTCCGCGCCCGGCACACCGCGTCAAGTATACGCCTCGATTATGGCCGTGGCGACTTGTTCGGGTCAGGTTGCCACCCGCCGCTGCTCCAGGATAATACCGGGGCACCCGGAATAAATACTCCGCACGCGGCACACAACATCCAGTATACCTCTCGTGATGGCTATGTGGTCGCATGCCTACCAGCGAACCCCGAACATCGTTAACCACCCGGCACACCGCATCCAGTATACATCCCGTGAATGGTTGTGGCTTTCGGGTCCCGTGGTCTAACTCCAGTTTATCAGCGGACCGGAATATATTGGATAGAAATCGAGCCCTACCTTATCATATACTACTAGTCACCATTGCCGGTGCGGACTGTATTTATATTTTATAGAGCCTATATAAGCGAACACGAAAGTATGTTGACGACGATTTATATAACACGCTAACCGGATGGGTATATGTACAACGACGACAAATGGTTCGACTAATTGATATTGTCATGTTCATCGACGATGCTTGTTTATCTTGGGGATAAACTAAATAAATACAAAGTCTTACACGGTTGTAGGGTTATTGTCTGACAGGCGAGCCACATTAAATGCATGAGAAGCTCAGGCAATCATGAAACTGCGGATCAAACAAAGGAAGGAATGGTGTCTAAACGCCGGCACGTCAGGATTTGGGATTTTGTCGCGTGCTAGTGATGTGGTGATGTGTGTGTGCGTGCGATTCGTGTATAGTTTCCTTTGGGCGAGATCGTCACGTAGGTACAATGTCAATTATGAATGAAAGAATGATAGCTTTTTTCCCTTGCTGGCAATAAAACCGGGGGCGTTATGAAGATGTTCAAACGCCAAATAGAAACCTTTACAAAGGAACCAACTACTGCATTAACCACACACGGTACTTGTGGCGAACATGCAAACAAACATCGTCAACTGTTTCGTTATTCACTACTATATTGTATAATCATCCACCGCGAGACTGAGCTGATAAAATCAATATTTCACACGTCACGGGCAAATCCATCCCCAAATTGGTTAGGGTTTTGAAAAGTAAAAATGTTGACAATTGACAGTCTTAAATTTCGATTTAAAGCTTTCGTGACTGCAGGGATTAATCTTCTTGGTTCTTTCGGTAAAGTCACGTAGAATGGAAATAATAAAATAATGAAAATAAAACAATAAAATAATTTCCATTCTACGTGACAGACCTGTTCTCTACCTGAGGACGGCTGCTTGCGTTGTGGCCGAAACGTCGTGAGAATTATTTTATTATGTTTTATTTTATTATTTTATTATTTCCATTCTACGTGACTTTACCGAAAGAACCAAGAAGATTAATTGACAGTCTTGTTCGACGTTTCGCTTGAGATGCCTACATCCAGCGTTAACAAGGGCTACGCTCTTGTGTGAGAGCGCAACCCTGTCATCGTTCCTCCTCCGGCTTTGCTGAAAAAGCAAATAATTTGGCGTGCAGTATCATTTAAGTCCACGTGCCAACCTGATTTGATTGGCTTTGTCGTGTGGTGGGTTATAGTTAAACACAAATTCACATTCTACCGACACGATTTAACCCGAACCAGAAACTAACTATGCATCTTAATATTGGTCATGAAAGCCTACGTGTAAAATGAGTGCGTGTGCGTGTTTGCATGTGTGGCGTTTGCGGGTGTGCGTTTCGTGTGTTGGCTGAGAATGTGGGTGACTGGACAACCCCGTGGGTGAGTGTCATTTCGTGAGCTAGTTCATGAGTTCGACTATGACATTTCCGCGAGAAACAGACCACTTGCCCATATTGGATGGACGACGAGGTACGTACATTTGTACACATACAAAACAAAGATCCCCCGTATAGCCTTAACAGACTGTAGGGGCAAGTGCTGTTAGCGAGCACCTATGAAGGCCGGAACGGTACACGAGGGGGTGGGTGGCCAGCACCACGCCCGACCGCCTTTGTTTCCCCAGTGGCGATGTTTACACACCGCACCAGGTACTCATTTCAGGCTGAGTCGACCTAGGGGAGGCCCAGGACCGGTTCAGATAATCTTCACTGGTGTTGGCCGTGAGCGGGAATCGAACCCGTGTCTCCGGGTTCATAGCACAGCGCGCTAACCGCTGCACTACCGCTCCCCATACACACACATACACACGTACATACATATCTGTATAAACTGTTTTCAGGACCCTCTGGAAAAAAGAGTCTTGAGACTCGCCGAGGCGCTTCTGGATAAATAAATGGCATCAGCATAATCAGCAACATCATCATCATCACTCACTCACTATAATATTCCGTCGCCCTTGGCAGTGCGTACTTAATTACTTTGTTTTCCCGGGTCGACCAGGACGTTTAAATAATACTTAGCTTCGGGCAACCACGCGTTAGTTAACACACACACACACACGCGCACTCACTCCAGTCAGTTCTCTAACTACCTGCTGAGGCCCACGCAGAGAAGTGACTGAGGGTGCTGAAATAATTTGTAAAAAAAAACTTTTATGTTTAAAATCAGGTCGAATTTTTTTTTTTACCCTCCTTATCTCCCCCCGCTCCCACCCCACCCGCCCACCTCCCCTCCCCTCTAGTTTCCGATTAGTGCGGCTCAGATGCTTGCAGTGACGGACACGTTTCGTTTCCGAGTGGTTAGGCATCAACGTTGTGGCCGCGGTAGCGTGAGAATTGAAGTCGTGTGGCGCACACCGGGTACGTGGTCCCCAGCGTGCGCGATTTTACAACGGGCACGGTAACGCAATTAGCCCCAATTCGCAACAGACGCATCAAAAGGCGTGGCTTTTAAAGTTGTGACTCTGTCCGTACCAACACGACTCCCGACATTAATATGTTCATCATCCCTTGCCGTCGTCGTCGTCATCATCCAGAGCACTTTTAGATTTCGATTTAAAGCTTTCGTGACTGCAGGGATTCATCTTCTTGGTTCTTTCGGTAAAGTCACGTAGAAGGGAAGTAATCAAATAATAAAAATAAAACATAATAAAATAATTCTCACGACGTTTCGGCCACAACGCAAGCAGCCATCCTCAGGTGAAGACCAGGTCTGTCGGGGAGACAGCGCTGTCACTTTTAGATTCTGTACTTGAAAATTAATAAAAACCCGAGCCCTGATATTGATGAACGCGATGGCGTTTGTTGTTCCGTTACCAAGGAATGTCCCGACTTATACTCTCTTAAAGGTTACAGTCGTGTATACTGCGGATGTAGAGTCTACACACCTATTGTCGATGTTCTACAAGTCACCTGTATGTTGAGATATATATTGCATATACGGTGCTCGTGGGGGTGGGTGGAAGGGGAGCGGTGGCGCAGTGGTTTGCGCATTGCGCTCTATGAACCCGGCGACATGAGTTCGACTCCCGGCCACGGCTAACATCGGTGGCACCGACTAATATCCGAACCGGTCCTGGGCCTCCCCCACACCTCCTCCCTTGTCGTCACCAATCCACATAAGCCTCTGTGGTGAAGTATGTTCATACAAACCCTTGCGACCCACACGAAATCGGGGCGAGGGGGGAGAGAGGAGCTTCATTTAGCAGTGAATTGAAAATGACCTAAAATGATTATACTGTTTAATTGCGCTCGTGGCACGATGTACAGTATATATTACACTAAGCGCATTGCATATAGCACATACAATAGCATTTCGTATATACTGCATATCATAGCGTGCTACAGCATACTCACGTAATAAATACATATGGACTATAGCGTCCGATATACACTATATCACACACTATAGCACTTCTACAGGGAGGGGGGAGGCGGACAGACCTCGTGCGATTTTGTCGCGAAAAGACGTTATGTGATGGCACTCTTCTGGGCAGAGTTAACGACGGTTTATGGCAGCCCCGGGTGGTTCAAGGAGTCATCGTGATCACCAAAGTCTCCATCAGCATCATCATCATCATCATCGTCGGCGTCGTCATCTTGATCATCGCATCAGAATGGCGATTGCTACCATCGTCATCATCTCGGAATAATCATCTCCACTGTCATAATGATCATTGGCATCTTCATTATCCGCAGACGTCATTCGCTACCGTGATCACCATTCGGCTTTCTCATCATCATCTTCAATGAAAACTACTACTATCATCATCATCAACATCCATCAACAATTAAAACTACTATCATCATAATCGCGATCATCTTTCAGCACGCTCATCATGTCATCTCTAATCATCAATATAATCATTATCATCATCTTCTATCAATCACCCGTACATCCATATCAATCGACCACATGAATATGTTCATTATCAATCATCATAGTCATCATTGTTTTCAATCACCCACCACATCACTACCACCACCTCCGTCTCCTTCTCCCTGACAATCAGTCCTCACATCCGTTCCTCATCCTCTCCATCCTCCACCACCACCACCATCACGTCGCCCTCCCCAACCCTCTACGCTCTAAACCCCCATCTCCCGTCTCCTCCTCCTCCTCCTCCCGCCGTCTCCTCCTCATCTTCCTCCCTCCCTCCCACGCGCATCCACCCCCTCCATCCACACCATCTTCAGAAGATGTGGCTCTTCACTGGCGAGGGCTTCATGCCTGCGGGCCGCTGCAGGGACGACAGGACACTGGCGAAGGGCCCCCCCAGGGCCTCGCACACGGTCACCCCGGGCACGGGGCTCGTCCAAGCCGCGGCCGCTGCCGCCGCGTGAGCCGCCGCCGCCGCCGCTGCAGCAGATCGTGCACCGCAGTCGGAAGCGGGACTCAGGCTCCCGCATGACCCCACGGGTCCCACGCCGCCGCCTCCACCGCCGCCGCCGCCGCCACCACCGCCGCCGCCTCCTCCTCCAGCTCCTCCCGACGATTGCACGGTCACCCCGTGCGGGCCCGACGGGATGGAGAGACCGCCCGAGGATATCGCGTTGCCGTTCCCGACTCCTCCGCCCTGGACGGAGCCCTGACCGCAGGGTCCGATGCCGATTCCCAAGCCCACCCCGACTCCGCTGCTGGACGCGGTGCTGTCCGGTGCTGCGGATTTGACCTCCTTGGGGTCATCGTCGGCGCGCGCCTCGGCTTTCTTGGCGGCGCACGCGTTCTTGGCCGCGCGCTCCTGCTTGCGGAACTTGGCGCGCCGGTTCTGGAACCAAACCTTGGGCGCGCCGAGGTGGAAGGGACACGGGGAGATCGAGAGAGAGAAAGAGAGAGGGTGGGGGAGTGATGATATTGAGATGAGAGAGATCGAGATGCGTACATCGAGTCAACGTTTGGACGAAGCGGCGCTCGTATGCCCTTTTGCAGTGCCGAGACTGTGATGGAGATTCCACATTCGCGTGGCGTGGGAGAGGCTACATGTAGGGCAACCACTGTTCAATCCCCCCACACAAAGTGTGATGATGATGATGAGCGTAGGCCACCACCAGGCGGAATTGACTGAAGGGATGCCCGTTGACGACAGAGTGTACAATGATGCATTACGCAGGTCGAGTTCTGCAGCAGCGAATGTACTAAATAGTTGATTCGCTCTGCCACGGAAGCACTGCCCCACCCACCCCTACAATCTGTGAACTTAAAAGGTGAACAACGGCCTTGGTCGACGAGTCAAAACCAGCACGTGGTCATGAGCTCAGCACGATCGTCAACACCGCTGTGCGGACTTAAAAGTGGAAGAAATTAAAGTATATACTAATAGGCGACGATTCGGGCAATGGTCCTTCGTCATAGCACATGTTTCTTAATAGCGACTATGCAGTCAATTGTCCATCATAGCGTATTGCCTACAAAATATTTTTTTCCCGTTTAAGGCCACGCGCAGTGTCATTCACGAATGTGTTGAGTTTGTTTGTTATTTGTGCTTGCGCAATCACTGCCACCGACGAATTATCAAAATACGTTACGCATTTAGCTTCGTAACTAGCAGTGGACTCCACGTTTTGACTGCTCTAATCGAATATACTCGGAGGAATGACTACACGAAATCCACAGGCTGAGACCAGTGCCGCATTATCCTAGTAGTAAAAGTAACTACACATGTAGCTACGGGCCCCGCACTTTCAAGGGCCTCGCGCTAAATGCTTTCAAGCTATCAATTCCGGTTCAGTGATTCTGCACTTGCTCTATTACGATAGTACTATACTGCCTTCAACTTTTATGAACGACTGGGCGTTTAAGGTTAGCGATTTGTCGTATTATCTGGCTGTGTAGCAAATGAAAAAATACAATTACTTTACTATGCAAGTAAAAAAATATGTATATTTTTAATATTTATGTTTTTTTTTAATTTAGGGCCCCTTTATAAAGTATGCTACAGGCCACGCACTAGCTTAATCCGGCACTGGCTGAGACTTGATTATTTATCCACGAGTTGTCGTGGAAGCGTCTAAGATGACGAGTGAATACATACAGAAATGCAAAGCTAGGACAAAATAGACGCTGCTTGATCCAGCAAAATTAGAGGCAAGGGTTGGTGGATTACGTAGAGCAGTGGTTCCTAACCTTTACTGTAGCCTACACCTCGTTGGTTCTCAATCGTAAAGAAAACGTTATGTCTGTAAAGAAACACAAAGGCTTGATGGAACAAAGTAGTAGCATCTTCTTGGTTCTTTCTGTAAAGTCACGTAGAATGGAAATAATAAAATAATAAAA
>CM025633.2:4765614-4781236 GCA_014621495.2 Entosphenus tridentatus
GCTGTCTTTCCGACAGCCCTGTTCTTCACCTGAAGACGGCTGCTTGCGTTGTGGCCGAAACGTCGTGAGAATTGTATTTTATTATGTTTTATTTTTATTATTTTATTATTTCCCTTCTACGTGACTTTACCGAAAGAACCAAGAAGATGAATCCCTGCAGTCACGAAAGCTTTAAATCGAAACAACAAAACCGCCACTTGATATTACTGTTATAGAAAGCCAATAGGCTGATCGACTAGTAGATGCTGTATATTCTTATCCATGTGTGAGACGAAGGCTGGAGTTCTGCTCATGTTTGCACTGTAAGTGTGGAAAGCGAAGCCCCTGTGTTAATCCACGGCTGGATCAGATCATCACTCGCGATAGATGTCCGATCCGTGGCCAGGAATCGCACTTATGCAGCCGAGTTCATAAGTCAGTTCGCTAATCACTGCGCCACCACTCTCCCGCCTTGGTATTTCAGCAAAAGTCAAACGCCTTTCGGAGAAAGATTTTGTACAACCGCTGCTGTTGCTGCGCTGATTGGGCTCAACGGTTAACTTCTTGCCGATAAACGTTTGGCAACCCAGCGGAAATTGTTTATCTCTGGTCGCATCCTGCCGATGAGACTCAAAATAGTCAAAACCGCTCGAGGCTTTGTGCGCTTAAATGCACGTAAATGCTGCTGTTAAACATTGCTTCCGATGGACCATAGGCGAACGAACTTAGAAGTGTCCCATCAGCCTACACACTTACACAAAGACAAATATCTCCCGTGTAGCCTTAACAGACTGTTGGGGCAAGTGCTGTTAGCGAGCAGCTATGAAGGTCGGCACGGCACACGAGGGGGTGGGTGGCCAGCACCACGCCCGACCGACCGCCTTTTGTCTCCCGAGTTGCGATGTTTACTACACACCGCACCAGGTACTCATTTGAGGCTGAGTCGACCTGTGGGCGCCACTGTGGCGAGATGGTAACTACCTCGCCTGGTACACAGGAGGTCGTAGGTTCGATCCCGACCCTGACGCCTGCTGCTGTATATTTATAGTTTGCGTGTCTCTCTTTCTCCCCGTGATTGCGTGGATTTTTCTCCGGGTCCTCCGGTTTTCCCCTCCACATTTAGAATCAACATCACGCGTTTCGAGTATTTGGTTGCAATAGATTTCCACACGATAAGCCACTAAGTTGAGCTATCATTTGTGGACAGGTCGCATGCGAAAAAGAGCTATGCAGCTTAGAGGGCCTTACCTGGTAAAAAATAATAGTTTATAATTTTATACAAAGACAAAAATCCCCCGTATAGCCTTCACAAATTGTTGGGGCAAGTGCTGTTAGCGAGTAGCACATATGAAGGCCGGAACTGCACACGAGAGGATGGGTGGCAGAACCACGCCCGACCGCCTTTGTCTCCCCAGTGGCGATATTTGCACACCGTACCAGGTACTTATTTGAGGCTGAGTCGACCTAGGGGAGGCCCAGGACCAGATGCGATAATTGTCGCTGGTGTTGGCCGTGAGCGGGAATCGAACTATGATCCCTGGGTTCGTAGCGCAGGGCGCTAACCGCTACACTACAACAACAACAACCGCCATTCGCCACCGAGTGGCGGTGACGTCACCACGACTCGTGCCAGGCTAGGTACACGTTGAGGCCACGTGAAGTGTCGAGCGCCCGCCGGCAGGAGGTCACGGGGCAGACCCAGCAGGCGTCACGGGGCGGTTCGCGTGTGTGGTGTGTGAAACCTCCCCGCGTTCTTTGTCTTTTTTTAAAGAGCGAGTCGGTGCAGCAGAGTGTGTGTGGGGGGGGGGGGTGTGGGGTGCTTCACGGGAGCCACCGTGGCGCCTCTCACCTGGACGCGCGCCTCGGTGAGATCGATGCGCAGGGCGAGCTCCTCGCGAGTGTAGATGTCGGGGTAGTGCGTCTCGGCGAAGACGCGCTCCAGCTCCTTGAGCTGCGCGCTGCTGAACGTGGTGCGAATGCGTCTCTGCTTGCGCTTCTCGGCCAGGGAGCCGCACTCCGAGAAGAGCTTGTAGGGAACTGTGGGCACCACGACGCCAGGTAGGGGCGGGCGGGCGGGCGGGCGGGGAGACGACACGAGGAGGAGGAGGGGTGGTGGTGGGGAGACGTGCGGGGGGAGACACGAAGGGGAGACACGGGGAGAGAGACAGGAGGAAGGACGGATGAGACGCCGGCGGATTTGTGGGAGACACGCGGGCGACAGTTGATAGAGGGGAACAAAATGGGACAAAGCCGAGGAGACAGCGAGAGGGGGAGAGAGGGAAGAGACGGGTAGAGACAATGGGAGACGCGGCGAGGCGGACGGGTAAGGGGAAGACGGGAGACAGGGGGGAGACACGGGAGCGGTTGATTAATGTAATTGACACTTGTTTGTACAGTACAAGAATCGCACAGCGCTCGGTCCCATTCGTACACAACGTGCAAAGAAACATCTGCAGTCTATAGCCGTCTTGTAAATATATCGTTCGGGGGTTGGCGTCGTTTGCGAGCATCTATTAAGGCCGGGGGGTGGAGGGGTGGTGGCTGCACACGAGGGGGCCGTGGAGGGATGAACCTTGCCCGGTCCCATGCGCAGTGCCGCTTGCACAGTCGGCATGACGCCGAATCCGCACGAATGGCCGAGTCGATGTAGGCGAGAGCCAGAACCGGTGTCAATGTCCTTCGATATTCATGTTAGCCGTGGACGGGGATCGAACCCAGGTTGGTGGGTTTGTAGCGCAGTGTCTTAACCAATGCGTCACAGTCACGCGCACACACCCCACACACACACACACCATCACATACACACATACACGCACCGTCGGTTAGCAGGGTTGGCTACGTACGGTGCGAAAGAAGTTCAACATACACATACACACCATCTCAAATTGACACAGAGCATCTCTGTCATATATATACACACACACTATCTCGCTCGTTTATACACTCACGCTATCTCTCACACATACACCATAATATAATTATAGTCTGTACGTATGTCGGGTGAATGTATATTCTATCCATATACTGCGTATTTAAACCCCTTGGTGTTGTACACACGGTGCGCGTGTAATAAATAGCGAGGATCACCACTAGCTCCCGTCTCTGCTTATAGATTGTGAGCGCACGCGCTGTTAGCGAGCACCTATTAAGGCCGGCCACACTTCAATCAATCAAGTGTTTATTTCTATAGCACTATTTCGTGCAAAGGATGCCAGATATATATAAAAAAAACATGGTCAAAAGACTAAATCACAAGAAGAATAAAAGCAATTTCCATACAAAAAAAATTGTATTATAATAAATTTCTGTTGAAGGCATATTAAAAAATGACACTATAAAATAATATTCAGTAAAAGCAAGTTTAAAAAGGTGAGTTTTTAGATTTAACTTAAAATTGCTTACATAACGTGCAATTTCTATTCGTTGTTGGTCAAATATCCCGATGTAGCAGCGTCCTCCTCCTCCTCAAGAGGAGTCTCTTACGACTCAGCCGTGGCTTTATTGATGGGTAAAGAAGTAAATGTTATTATTATTTTAGGCCGAGTTGATCTACAGAACGCACAGGACTGTTTTAGGGTGCACCAGTTGTAAGAAGTACTGAATGTAATCGCAGCCAGTACGTCCTTTGGACGTCACCGTCCGTCCCTCCCTCCCAGCGAACAAAACTTATATTTAAAAAAAATCATGATATTATAGAGTACAATTTGTAACGTGGGCTTGAAGGCAGGTGGTTGGCATTGCTGTAGCGTAGGGCTAAAACCGTTATGACACCAGCACATCGGAACAACAAACAAACCACAAAGATCCCCCGTGTAGCCTTAGCAGACTGTTGGGGCAAGTGCTGTTAGCGAGCACCTATGAAGGCCGAAACGGCACACGAGGGGGTGGGTGGCCAGCAACCACGCACGGCCGCCTTTGTCTCACCAGTGGCGATGTTTACACGCCGCACCAGGCACTCATTTGAGGCCGAGTCCACCTAAAGGAGGCCCAGTAGCGGTTCAAATAAATCGTCACTGGGCGTTGGCCGTGAGCGAGAATCGAACTCGGGTCACCGGGTTCAGTGGCGCAGCGTAGCGCTAACCGTGACACTACCGCTCGCCCACCACATCGCAGCACACAAACTCACACACGCGCGTGTGTGTGTACGTGCCGCATAAATCGGCGGCAATTGAGAGCACAAACCACTTTATGTATAGATACACACACACACGCGCGCGCGCGCATATATCTATATATGCGTGTGTTGTTGCGCTGGTAGGCAATGTAAAAAATTGTTTGCGAATGCCGCTCAAAAGAGAAACAGTAACGTTTGATCAAAAATGCGACTGGTTTCGTGCGATGCCCCTTTCGTCGTCGCGAAAAATAAGTCGCGAGTGAAATAGGGCCATTACCCGAAACGTCGTTTGTTGTTATTATTATCGTAATTTTACTTGCCTCCTTTTAAAGCAGCACGTGTTTTTGTTATCGACGAACGCGCCGAGTGTTGATTGGTGCCTCTGCGTGCGCCCGTGCCAATGCAGCAGCGGCGGCAGCGGCAACATCGCCACATCATTTGTATTACGCTGAATGAAAACATCGATTTTACCAGTTGAATAGAGTTTGGTAAAAATTATCAAAAATATCCGACGTTAACGTCCTATTCAAAACCGAACTCTTTTAATCGTAATTCAAACTTGGCGAAGAACGATTAACAACGACAAAGTTCCCCCGTGTAGCCTTAACAGACTGTTGGGGCAAGTGCTGTCAGCGAGCATCACCTATGAAGGCCGGAACGGCGCACGAGGTGGTGGGTGGCCAGTAACCACACCCGGCCGCCTTTGTCTCACCAGTGGCGATGTCTATTACACACCGCACCAGGTACTCATTTGAAGCTGAGTCGATCTAAGGGAGGCCCAAGACCGGCTCAGATAATCGTCACTGGGTGTTGGCCGTGAGCGGGAATCGAACTCGGGTCGCCGGGTTTCGTAGCCAAGCGTGCTAACCGCTACACTACCGCTCCCCACAACGATTATCACACACACACACACCCATTCGTTTTAACATTTTATTTCTTTACTCCCGATGCTATATTGGGGGCGGGGGCGGAAAACCATATTCGCGAAGATATTCCAAAACGAATCATGCCAAAACGTGATGGTAAATATAACCACGCTGTAACAATGATCGCTGGCCGATGTCTCAAATGGACAGTTATTTCCCCCCTAAACATTCTGTGCCCACACAACTCCAAACTCACAAACCACCCCCCAAAAAGACCCGTCTCCAATCATCGGCGTGTCCAACCCCCTGAAACAATCCTGCGATATTATTGTAACCACGATAATAATTGTCACCACAATAATAATAATAATCGTAATAAGAAGAAGAAAAAGAATGATGATGATGATGATTATAAAATAGTGGTGACGAATAAAATGTCGTTGCCTTCTGTGCAGGGTTAGCAATTGTACAATGCCTGACGCCCATTTCCGCAGATCAACAGAGAGAGAGAGAGAGAATTACTACTTAGCAGTTGTGCGCGTCCGATTTATCCACCTAGGAGCGAGCTTGCAAGCCAGTAATTTTTTATTTTTTATATATAATCGGATGATATTCTTATGCAATTTAGGTACAAATTACATCAAATGAAGGAAACGTGTCGCAGGAACGCCGCTTATATATATAGTGTTCAACAACAAATTATTCAATTTCTTCCCTTAATGTGTTAACGGCGAAGCATAAATCGCATTAGTCACCTGGCATTTGCCAATAATTGCGTTTTCGACTTCAGATACAATAACATAACCGAGTTACTTGGGGATTATTTGAGCTTCGCGTGGTTGTATTTTCTGACGCGTTGACTTGCATTTGCGACGATTTGAGCGAGCGCCTCCAAATTTAAGGCGAAGTCGAGAGCACATTCCGGCGGATATAATCGCGACGTTGCTGCCGAACCCGCGTGTCTCGCCCGAGCGCCGTGTCTGGCCCCTGCGTCTCCTCGTGTCTCTCATCGTGCGCCGTGGCTGACCCCCCCCGTGTCTCCCCGTGTCTCCCCGCGTCTCCCCGTGTCTCACGCCCGCCCGCCCGCCCGTCTGTCTGTCCGTGTGAATGCGCGCGATCGCCCGTGTGGCCGCGGTCAAGACAGATGTTGAACGCTCAGACAACGGATCGACTTCTTACGCACCGAAGGGACAAGTTTTACGACGTTTAGAGCGGACACTGCTGCTACTCCAGCAGTCATTGGACTTAACGGATTGACAAGCACGTACGGCGACTTTTTTTTTAAATGCAGGAGCAGCCGTTATGAATATCGCTCGTATACGACGACTACAATGATGATGGTGATGCAACAATGTTATGTGAATATTTACTCATAGTTGTACCGCCGTATAAAAATGGAAGATGTCAACGTTTCAAGCGACGGACCTTATTCAGGAAGTCTACGTAAGATTTTTTTAACCGTGTGCGGATGTCGGCAAACACTCACGGACGACGGGACACAGACGGCGCAAAAGGTAGCATTCCAGCACGCAGACATCATCATCAACACCATCACCAACATCATTAACATCATCATTAACACCATCATCATCATGAAGACATATGTGTGCGCGCGCGTGTGAGTGAGTGAGCGCACACACGCACACAGAGACACACACGTGTCGGTATGCTGTACAAATTGACATCATCATCATCAACATCACATCGGGGTGCGCGCGCGCGCGCGCGTGTGTGTGTGTGTGTGCGGTGGTGCAATGCAAATCGTACCAGTATACATACCCGCCGTGTACGGTCCGCCCTGGTGGTCGCGCAGACCGGCCAGGCTGCAGCTGTTGGGACCGAGGCTGGGACACACGGAGGCGGCGGCGGCCGCGGCGGCCGCGGCCCCAAAGCTGGCCCGGATGGGCGCGTACTGACTGCACGAGCCGTAGTCTGCGTACGTGAGTCCAGAGGCGTCTACGCCGCCCATGCACGAGTCGTAGGCCGACGAGTTTAGGTAGGAGAACTCCATTTTGTACATGAGATAGCCCGGGCCAAGTGTTGTGGTGAGTGGCGTCTCCGTGCGCGTCGTAGTCTGTGCGTGTCGCGAGCGAGAGAGGAGGGGAGTCAAATGTGCGGATCGCGTGCGGCACGAGAGGTGTGTCGGTCACGGTGCAGCGACGCCTATTGCTGATACGTCGGATGCTGCGATGATCTATACGCCAGATAGGGTATCTATATAACCGAGATGTGTGTGTGTGTGTGTGTGGAGAGAGAAAGAAAGACGACGATGAAAGTATCGATGCAAGTCGGAGGCTATAATGTTACTCGGCGAGATGAAGAAACTCCAGACTCGAACGCAAAAAGCCTTGGCCGCACGCACTCTGTGAACGCGCAGAAATGGCAGTCTCATTCACTCACTCACGTGCGTGCGTGCGTGCGTTCTCGAGATCGTGTGTGCTATGCGCATCAAACGCCGCTCGAGTATATATGTGTGCGTGTGTGTATAGGCGTGCGTGCGGGTGATGGCGATGTTGGCATTGGCAGTTAATGGCAGTGGTGGCGATGATGATTATGATGATGGCAGTAGTTGTTGGTGGTGATGATGTTATGTTAGTGATGATGTTAGTGATGGCGATGTATTGAGTGCTTGCTGCTGCTGCTACTGGCTGGCTAGCTGGCTTTGCTGGCTGTCGTTGCTGCTGCTGCTGCTGCTGCTATGGGCCCCCCCCCTTCCGATGTGAGTCGGTCGACTGCACGACGAGCAGTGTGCCGCTGCGCGTGCCCTGGCCGCGTCTTATCCCTGGCGATGAGACGCGCCGCTTTTTTGCCCCACGGGTGTTGGTGTGCGCGCCCCTCCGCGGGGCAAAGGGAGGAAGGGGAAGAGAGAGAGAGAGAGAGGGGAAAAAACGGGGGCTCGAGACAAAAGGCAGAGGAGGGTGCCGGTCGCCCCTGCTAATCATTTTACATAAGAATAAGTCATCAGTCTATTGGCCTGACCCTGGGGACGGGTCCGGCTCCGTTGCTCCTGCTCCTTCGCCGCTGCAAGCTCCATCCTCCCCCCCTCCCACCCTCACCCCCCCATGCATCATTAATTATGGCGAGGCGCTCGAGGCGGCGTGGGCAACTGGAGTGGCCGCTCTCTTTGCGCGGGCTCCTCCGCTGGGCGTCGTGCTCGCCGTCGCGTTATGCGCAGCGCACGACGAGGAGGAGAGGCGAGGAGGTGGTGACGAGAGTATGGTGGTATTGTCTGGCGTAGCAACGTCGTCGTCGTCGTCGTCGTCGTCCGAGTGGTGTTGCGTTCGTGAAGATTTTCGTGACATCATCGGCATCATCATTTGCTGTCGAAGTTGTCGTTTTCGACTTGTAGATGTCATCGTCACCGCCGCCATCGTCATGACGATTTCACGATCATCATCGTCATCATCATCATCATCATCCGAGTGGTGTCGTCATTTTAGTGTCGTCATCCGAGCGATATCATCAGCATCGCCATTGAGTCGTGTCATCGTCACATCATAATCATCATCATCATGAGCTCTGTAATAATTAGGTATCATCAGCTGAGTTTTGCCATCTTCACTATCATCTGGGTGACATCATCATAATCATGCGAGTAACATCGGTATCATCATCATCATCATTATCTGAGCTACATCACCATTATCTAAGCGACGTCATTAACACAATCAACGACATTATCATCGGAGCAACATCGTTATCGTCTCAGGGATATATCATCATCAATCATCATTTTAATAAAATCATAATATTATGAACGACTCGTACATCTTTGATGCATCATTGTCATCATTTGAGTCGCATCTCAGTTAAAACACGATTCTATCCTTCGCGACATCACCGTCATCATCAGATCCACAGAGATATTTCTCATTATTTTTTATGCTTTGTGAATATTGAACACTTTTTTTGCGAGTTTGTCAAGCTAGATGATGATAATAATAATAGGCACCATCATCACGAATAAACCGATATAATATATATTTTAAAATTAAATTGAACGGCGCAAACTTGACAATAGCATCACCCATCATCGACCCACTGCGACTCGCAACTGCCTCTATCCAAATGCGTAAGTTTATACGCATATGTACCTATTCCTATATATACAGATGGCGTGTGTACTGTGTGTATACGTGTGTGTGTACTACATATACTGTATATGGGCGATTGTTAGCGTAGCGGTTAGAGCGCTGCGCTACAAACCCGGCGACCGAAATTCGATTCCCGCTCAGGGCCAACACCGGTGACAATTATCTGGATCGGTCCTGGGCCTCCCCTAAGTCGACTCAACCTCAAATGAGTACCTGGTGCGCTGTGTAGTAAACATCGCCATCGGGGGAGACAAACGCGGCCGGGCGTGGTGCTGGCCACCCACCCCCTCGTGTGCCGTGCCGGCCTTCATGGATGCTACTCGCTAACAGCACTTGCCCCCAAACGTCTGCTAAGGCTTTACGGGGGATCTTTGTCTTTGTACTAGGTGTGTGTGTCTTTACTTGAAGCCGGGTGGGCATGCGTACGCCTGCTTAATGCTCGCTTTGGCGGCATACTCTACGGGGGGTGAACTACTTTCTTCACTTGACGACTGACACATTCTAGGTGTTCATCTCGACGATTTAGATCGTCAATGTTGGACGTTTAGGCTGCCCTGCAAAAACTATTGTGATGTTTAAGTTGGACCCCCATTTTGTATATATATTTATGTTTATTAAAAAAATAACCAAACGCGTTCGTGAATTGTTTTTTTTTATAATCGATGTTACACATTTGTGCCAGAGTTGCAGAATGTAAGTCCTTCTCGTAGACCATCAGAATTGACACCAGTCACTCCATTCGTATTTTAATATTTTAGAGATACAGTAGAGACACTCACCCACACCATCACCTCACCGTTCCACATAGTAACGCACACGTGCACATATATGTATGTATACGTCTGCGCGTGCACATTTGTGTTTTATCGTTAGCAGAACATTTTTTTATTTTTTTTATTTTAATTAATTTTTTTTACCAACGTGCCTTTACCGAAAAAACTAAGAGTATAGCAGAACAACCGTTTGTTAAAGACTATACGGAAGGTCATTGTCTTCGTGTTTGTTTTTTATTCACACAAACAAAGAAAGACAAAGATCCCCCGTATAGCCTTTGCAGACTGTTGGGGCAAGTGCTGTTAGTGAGTACCTATGAAGGCCAGAACACACATACACACGCATGGGGGGGCGGTAGTGTAGCGGTCAGCGCACTGCACTGCCAACCCCGGCGAGCCAAGTTCGATTCCCGCTCGCCGCCAGTGGCTGATATCTGAACCGGTGCTGGGCCTCGCTTAGGTTTACTCAGCCTTGAATGAGATCAGCACCTTGTGCGGTGTGTGTGTATAGACATGGACACGGAGGACACGGAGGAGACAGAGGTGGTCGGGCGAGTGTCTAGCAACTCCACACCCGCCCCTCCGTGTGCTGTACCGGCCTTCATTCGGTGCTCGCTAACAGCACTTGCCCCAACAGTCTGTTCCAGGCAATACGGGGGGGGATATTTGCCCTGTATGTTTGTATTACACTGAGTATTTTTCGGACCTTAATTATTGCTAATTTCGTTGTATGTATTCAGTAGAAACGTGGTATCAACTGCATTGCTACGGCGAGAAAAGGATACGTGATGTACGTGTACTATGTTACATACATTACGTATGTAACGTTGCTCTGTTTTCAGTTTTTTTTCCACTCTACTGCTGGATGAAGACCTCCTCCGTACGGCGTGTCAAGAGGTCGCCAGGGGTGGGTAAAAAGGGGGGGGGGTATTTGACCATACTCCCCCCCGCCCGCCAGTAGGGGGGGGGGGGTGAAGTGGGGGAGGGGATAAGGGCGTGATCGGGAATCGAACTCAGGTCACCGGCTTCCTATCGCAGTCGCGATAACCACTGCGCCACCGATCCTCCCATTATGCGTGCGTGGGTATCAACGTGCGCACGTTAGTTCTAGATTTGAAGCTTTCGTGACTTCAAGGATTCATACTCTTAGGTTTTTTCGGTAAAGTCACGTAGAAAAAAATGAATAATAAAAATAAATAATAAACGTATTATAATTTTTCCCTTTATATTATTATTTCTATTATTTTATTATTTATTTTTATTATTTATTTTTACCTCCGTGACTTTACCGAAAACACCTAAGAGTGTGCACGTTAGTTGGCCAACGAAAGCCCGAACGAGTCTCTTTAGCCACAATTATATCCGTGAATGTTTGCCACGCGAAAGGAAACTTGAGTACCGGGAGTAAGACCGCACCTCCGATTAGCACGGTTGGCTACGCACGGTGCGAAAGAAGTTCAACACACATGAAACACTTAGAGCTCCGCACATTTAGAAGGAATTATTTATCGCCGTGCTGCAGATTGCTCGCCTACAACTCCTGGGGTATTCCGCAGTCGTCGTCATATCCCCCATCCAGGTACTCGCGAGGCTCAAGGCCTGCTCGGCTTGACAGATCGGACGAGATCAGGTTACCCGCTCACCACCGATTGCAAAAAAATCACAGCCAATAAACAACAGTGAAGCCCAACCCGTTCGTGATATCTGCGCGGGCTGTGTTTGTTGTTGTTGTTGTGATTGGATATCATCAGCGCTGCTCGAGGCGGAGTGTGGCAGGGCCACGTTGTTGTGTGCGCGCGTGTGTGTGTATCTGTGTCTCTCTCGGGCTCTCCCTCTCTCTCTCTCTGCGCGCATTTTCTCATTCGTGTGGCCGATGGAGGTGCCGCGCAGTGGTTCTTCACCTGGGGGTGCTCGCACGGCCAGATTTTTTTTGTTAGCGAAGGTAAATCTAAAAACACAAATTAAGCACAGCCACTTAAGTTAGAACTTACGTCGTTTCGTGAAACCTACGTAATTTATGAACGTTATAAAAACAAATTAAAGATTGAGAACCAAAGGGTATGCAAGGCTGCGGTTAAGGTTAAGAACCGCTGTTGTAGAGCAACGCCTTTAATTTTGACCGCATGCGAATATCAGATCACTCTTCATAGTCCACGTTAGGCTATTGCGGTGATGTTAGCGAGCACCACTGAAGGCCGACAGGGCGCATGCACGGGTGGTGGAGCCAGCCGTCCTCATCTCCCGCAACAGAAAAAAAACTAAAATCACGTTTACACACCGCACCAGCTACTCATTTGAGTTCGAGTTGACGTAGCTGGAAACCCCAGCACGTCTGATGTTAACCGTGAGCAGCAAGGCAACTCGGTCGGGTCATCGGGGTTCGTTAGCGCAGCGAGATAACCCCGCTGCAAACACCGAAGCGTGCACGCGGGATCGCGTCGCTCTTTGTGCGAGTGCGCGTTTGTGTGCATCCAGTGAGGAGCGGTGGCGCTGTGGTTAACGCGCTGCCTTACGAACCCGGTGACTCGAGTTCGATTCCAGCTCACGGCTAACACTGTCTGAACTGGGCCTGAGCCTCCCTAGGTCGACTCAACCTCAAATTAGTACCCGGTGCAGTGTATAAACATCGTTACCGGGGAGATAAAGGCGGCTGGGGGTGGTGCTGGCCTCCCACCCCCTCGTGTGCCGTGCCGGTCTTCATAGGTGCTACTCGCTAACAATACTTGCTCCTACAGTCTGTTAAGGCTACACGGGGGATCTTTGCATTTGTGAATCTTTTCGCGGCGGTGAGTACCTGGTGCGGTGTGTAAACATCGCCACTACGGGCGCGGTACTGGCCACCCACCCCCCCCTTGTGTGCCACAGTGCCGACCTTCATATGAGGTGCTCGCTAACAGCACTTGCCCCAACAGTCTGTTCAGGATATATAGGGCGGGGGGGGGGGGGGGGGGGATATTTTTTTTCGGGTCTCTGCGCACATATTCCCCGCGTTTTACGCTAAATTTGAAAAAAATTCCCGTGGTGCAGGGGCGAAAAAGCGCCCCCCCCCCCCCCCCGTCGTGAAAATCAGCACCCCTCTCGACGTGGACAGCGACGCGGTGTAAGTCACGGAGAGTTTTAGACGCCAGCTACGAACGTGCCCTTCAACAGCCACAGCTTTTGACAGGCTGTCGGCGCAAAGGCGGCTGTTAGCGAGCACCTATTAAGGGTCGGGACGGTGCACGCGAGGAGGAGGTGGGTGTCCAGAGCCACGCCCGACCGCCTTTGTCTCCCACGGTGCTGATGTTGACACATCGCAGCAGGTAATAATTTAAGGCTGAGTCGACCTAGGTGAGGCTGCAGAACGGCGGAGAAATTCGTCACCGATGTTTTACGTAAATATATACACACACAAATGCACGTATATGTGCAGTGCGTATACATGCGTATATGCATGTGAATTTATTTAAACTATTAAAATCTCTAAAGTTTTAAGTGTGAATGCAATTGCATGACAATTTAATTTTTTTTAAAAAAATCTGTAATTGTGGAATGCTTTTAGGATGAAAAAGAGCTTCTTAGCTCTACGGGTTATACTCGGAAAATAAAACTTCTGATTTTGATTATGTATATCTAGTACATACACGTGCATACACAGGTATGCATGCATCGCATACACTAAGAATGTGCACATCAGCTCGCGGCTCCACGAACTCGGCGACCCCCCGAGTTCGATTCCCGCCGACGTCCAACGCCAGTGACGAGTATCTGAACCGGTCTTGGGCCCCCGCTAGATCGACTCGGCCTCAAATGAGTACCTGGTACGGTGTTTAGTAAACTTCGCCATTCGGGAGACAAAGGCGGCTGGGCGTGGTGCTGGCCACCCACCCACTCGTGTGCCACAGTGCCGGCCTTCACAGGTGCTCGCTAACAGCACTTGCCCCGACAGTCTGTTAAGGCTATACGGGGGATCGTTGCCCTTGTTGTACATAAGCACACATATATATACATAGATGATATCAAAGGTATATCCACATACACATATATAGGGTACGTACAACTACGGTATATATGTACATCAAAATATACCACGTACAGCCGTTTACAGGCTAATGGGGAATGTGTGGTTAGCGAGCACCTATTAAGGCCGGCACGGCACACGAGAGGATTATGCGGTCAGCACCACGCCCGACCGCCTTTGTTTCCCCACTGGGGATGTGTAGACCCCGCACCCTCGGTAAACTCACCTAAGGCCGAGTCGATATATATTTATTTATATACTGTATATATATGTAGTTGGGTTGTTAATCGATAATCCGCTAAAACCGACATCCGTTTCCACAATCGATTACCGGTTTGCGAACGTAAATAACCTGCAATCGTTACCGGTTGAGAATCGTAGTCACGAGTCCGACAAACGGGCACGAGGCGGCCCAAGTAACCGCGTGCTTCACCCATGAGATCGAGAGAGAGCGAGCGAGAGAGAGAACGAGCGAGCGAGAGAATGAGCTCAAGGGGCTGGGGTTACATAAAGCCCAGTAAAAAAAAAAAACTTTTACGAAATGATGACCGAAGCAAAGTGCCGAATACACCGAGCATCTTTTTGTTTCCACTGATCGTAAAAAAAAAGCGCGAGAGCGAGAGAGCGCGAGAGAGCGAGAGAGAGCGAGAGAGCTCCTGTGATTTGGTCTCCTCTTCCACGACCGATCGGAGGTCTTGGAGAAGCAGCCGCACTTTACCGAGCCACACACGCGAGTTTGACGATCGACTAACTCTGTGTGTGTGTGTGTGGGGGGGGTACCCGTCTATACTGCTGGAGAGAGACAAAGGCGGGGGGAGGAGGGGTGGTTTAATAAACTTGCACAAATGCTTCAACATATAGCAATGTTTTCGATAGATATCAACATGTGTGGTAAACCGGTAACCGGTTTTATCGGGCTTTCTTCAATGCGGTTAACCGATTGTGAACAACCCGAATATATATACAATATAAAGGCAAAGCTCCCCCATCGAGCCTTCACAGACTGTAGGGGCAAGTTCTGTTAGCGAGCACCTATGAAGGACGGCATCGCACACGAGGGGGTGGCTGGCCAGCAACCACGCCCGGCCGCCTTTGTCTCCCCAGTGGCGATGTTCACACACCGCACACAAGGTACCCAATTGAGGCTGAGTCGACCTAGGGGAGGCCCAGGACCGGTTCAGATAATCGTCGCCGGTGTTGGCCCGTGACCGGGAATCGAACTCGGGTGGGCGGGTTGGTAGTGCAGCGTAGCGCTCACCGCCACATCACTACCGCTCCCTACTATATATGTTATATATATACACACACACACACAGTACAGCAAATGCAATACAAGCACGCACACGCGCGTTTTGTACCTGTACTGGGGATGTTTGGTACAGAAATGCAATATCCGTGAGTTTGTTGTAAATGTATTCGCTGTTTAGGAAGATCACGATAATTTTGTCGAACGATTATAACATCGTGAACAATAACGACAATGCATTCATATGATAAAACTAGATATATACTATTTTATAATTTGCGCAAAGTGTGTGTAAGTCGGACATATAATTCGAAGTTATAATTATTAAAAATTAGAAATTCTTGATGATGAAAACTCATCTTTGGACAACTGCTTTACGCGTTCAGTTTGTTGCCCTTTCCCGAACCTCCGATTAGCGCCGTTGGCTACGTACGGTGCAAAAGAAGTTCAACGTACACGATGCCACGATTCGAAACCTGCGTAATGTACGAGATTGATTACCTTCTTCTTGGTTGTTTCGGTAAAGTCACGTAGAAGGGAAATAAAAAAA
>CM025633.2:4843907-4860763 GCA_014621495.2 Entosphenus tridentatus
GGGTGGGATCAGTTCTCCATCCACCAGCGGATAGATCGATCGGTCGACGGATAAAATCGTGATATGCTTAAAAACAACAACAACAACAACGACGATGATGGTGGTGGTGAAAACAATTATCTTTGTTAAATCCTTTATATTAAGTTCACTTGCGCGCTTGCTTGCGTGCTTGCGCGCTTACGACCGTGCAAATCTTTCGGTCGTTTTTTAACCCACTTCCCGTGATCCAATCGAGCTGACATTTTCCACACAGACTCGTTGTGCGTGACAATTAATGTTCGTGAATTTTTTTTCCTAAATTTTACACTTTTTAGGACAAAAATATTATATTGAATTACCAATTGCTTAATGCTGGCATGCAATCATCTGACCCATAGGGGGAAGCCATCTCAAGCCAGAGGACGAGAGGACTCTAGCCGCCACGCATATAAAGGATTTATAGTGAAAAACTTTGTTTTTACGGGTTAATTTTTCTTTCCTATGGCCGATGGAGATGCAGAGCAAGGACTGCAATTTCACATTCAGGTGGTGAAGCCACAGATCACCGCGGAGTGGTGTCGCTGCGATGCTCTCATTCGTGTCCGTGCGTCGTTACACGTCGGGCGTTCTCTGTTCTGGACGACCGCAGTCGCAGAACGCTGCTGGATAGATTTTTTGTTTAAATCTTCAATTTGTGCCACGATTTGTGCTTCAGGATGGAACCACGAGCTTTGTGCAAGATCATTAAACGACGATGACAGGTGACGATGATTATCAGATTTGATTTTAAGTCTGTTTTGTCTCTCAAATGTAGTTCTACCTGATGACGGCTGCTTGTGTTAGCAATCGAAACGTCGTACTCCATTATTTAATTCATTTCTTTCTACGTGACGTCACCGAAAGAACCAAAGCTGATTATCATCAGATGATGATCGGATTATCATGATGATGATCAGATGATGATGTTGCTGACGCCACGTGGTGACTTGTCACCGTGAGGCCCCATTTCGCCGCGAGTCAGCCCGGCAGCAAAGCCACGTGGCCCACGTGGCTGGAAGCGCCGTCGCGACCACCGCCGCCACGCAGATCCCCAAACAGAAAGCCGCGGCGGCGGTGGTGGTGGTGGTGGTGGCCCGCAATTTGCCAGCACCATGTGGCGCTTGCAATTTACAAATTGTGTTAATGTTATTATATTTCCTCCTATAAACGCCGCCACGTGCGCGGCTAAGAAAGCAACGAAGAACGGGGACGGGACATGCTGAGCTGGTGCGAGGGGGCGAGTGGGGGGGGGGTAAGATCGGTGGTGGCGGGGGGGGGGTTGCATTGGGGATAGGAGGGCTCATTGTGGGTTTTGTAATGGGGAGAGGTTAATTTCATTACTGGATATGACACTTTGTGTTTGCGGGCAGCCCCCCCCGCCGGCGGTGGGGGGGGGGGGGGTTCTGTGCTGCCACCTCCCCCCCTCCAGCAGGAGACCCCCACCCCGCACCCCTCCCGGGACCGAGATCCACGCGCGTGCGCCACGTGGGGCCGCCACTCCGCGCGACCGGCACCAGCGGTGTCCGTGCATCGCCACCACAAAGGGCCTCTTCTCTCTACCCTCTCTCTCTCGCTCTCTCTCTGTGTTTATACTCTCTCCCTCCCTCCCTTCTCTCTCAATGGGCACGTCTTCTTCGAACGCTGGGAAGCCGGAAAAGCCCCTCTCTGTACCAGCGTGGACGGCACCCTCGTGGTGTTCACCTTCTGAAGCGCTCGCTCGTCACCGTGGCGTGCGCGATGACCACCACCACCACCACGTGACTTTGTTTCGTGTTGTGCGCGGTGTTTTTAGCGCCACAGCGCGTGGATTTGTAGCGTTTATTTTCATTTGTTTGCAGGTGACTTTGTGTATTTCATATTAAAATCGCCTCCAGTGCTGTTGCTGCTGGCGGCAATAAAAGTTGTTTAAAAGTCAAAAAGTCTCTGTACTCAAACTCTCCATCTTCTCCCTCTCTCTCTCTCATTTTCGTGAAAATGTGCATGGGTGTGACAGAGAGAGAGAGAGTACGTTTTAATGCTTTACAAACAATTTACACATGTTCTATGCATTATATCTGTCAGTCTAGGTGTATATCTGTCAGCCTAGCTCTGTGTAACGGCAGGGAGGTCATTGTAATTTCCGTAAAGAGTATACGATACGAACTAAACTTTAGTTTAAACGTATGTTGCTATTTGTAACTTACCCGAGAGAAGAAGGGACACATTTATAAACTAAACATTTTTTATTTATTTGACCAGGTAAGGCCCACTGAGTTATAAGGCTTCTTTTTTTCAGAAACGACCTGGCCACAAGTGATCGCTTAACGAAGTGGCTTATCACGCGGACATTTATCGCAGCCAAATATCCACGTTTCTAAATGTGGAGGGAAAAACCCAAAAACCCAAAGGACCCGGAGAAAAATCCACAAGACCACAGGGAGAGAAAGAGAGAGAGACACGCAAACTCCAAATATACAGGCATCGTCAGGGTCGGGCTCGAACCCACGACTTCTCGTATGCCATGGCGAGGTGGTTAACATCTCTCCACCGTGGGTTTCACAATGCCGGATTAAGCTAGTGCGTGGCCTGTAGCATATGTTATAAAGGGGCCCTAAATAAATAAATAAAAAGACACGTAAATATGAAAACACAAATGTTTAATCTTCTTGGTTCTTTTGGTAAAGACACGTAGAAGGGAAGTAATAAAATAAAAAAAATAAAACATAATAAAATAATTCTCACGACGTTTCGGCCACAACGCAAGCAGCCGTCCAAGAAGATGAATCCCTGCAGTCACGAAAGCTTTAAATCGAAACAAATGTTTAACTTGCACAGTAAAGTAATTGTATTTTTTCATTTGCTATACAGCCAGATAATACGACAAATCGCTAACCGCAAACACCCAGTCGTGCAAGGTAGTATAGTACTATAGTAATAGAGCAAGTGCAGAATCACTGAACCGGAATTCATAGCTTGAAAGCATGTAGCGCGGGGCCCTTGAAAGTGCGGGGCCCGTAGCAGATGTAGCTACTACACGTGTAGCTACTACATGTGTAGCTACTTTTGCTACGAGGATAATCCGGCACTGCCCCACCGACCACCCGCCCCCCTCTGCGTCCCGGCCCTGCCGGCCGAGGGGCGCCCTCCCCGGCAGAGCCGCTACGGGGGTGGCCGTCGTCTCGTCTCGGTCTGCGGTCGTTCCGCTTCCTGCGCGCACGCCGCAAGCGCCGCTCGTTATTGTCACTAATTAAGTAATTATCAATGTACACGCGTGATTTACCTACCTTGTTTATTATGAATGCAGAGGGAGTGTGTAAATACACGAGAGTGTGACTTTTTGTTGTTGTATCTCAGAGCGCGAGTGAATGATGTTGTCACTGTGAGATGATTGCGTAGTCTTAGGTTTTTTTGGGTAAAGTCACGTAGGTAAGAAATAAAATTTAAATTAATAATTAATAATTGCTGTATCAAGTAAAGAGGATACAGCAATCGTGCTGTGACGGTTCCACCTGAAGACGGAAGCTTGTGTTGCCTCCGAAACGTCGTGATTTTTTTATTTTACTTTAATTAATTTTAATTATATTTTTTAACCTACGTGACTTTACCGAAAAAAACCTAAGAGTATGAATCCTTGCAGTCACGAAAGCTTCAAATCTAGAATTAAGATGATTGCGTGTTTGTGCGCATATACAATATATGGGGAGCGGTCGCGTAGTGGTTAACACGCTGCGCTACGAACCCGGCCGCCCAAGTTCAATTCCCGCTCACGGCCAACACCAGTGACGATTATCTGAGCCGGTCCTGGGCCTCCCCTAGGTCTACTCAGCCTCAAACGCGTACCTGTTGCGGTGTGTAAAAACGTCGCCACTGGTGAGACAAAGGCGGCCGGGCGTGGTGTTGGCCACCCACCCACCCCCTCGTGTGCCGTGCCGGCCTTCATAGTTGCTCGCTAACATCACTCGCTCCAAAAGTTTAAGGCCATTGGGCGATCTTTGTCTTTTGTGTTTGTGTACAATGTGACGTGCAATGTGCGTGTACTAACTCTACAGCTAAGTGTACAATGTACACTTACATTTCTGGCATCTCCAGGCTACTTGGTAGCCCCAAGCCTACAACCCCTGGAATCTCCCATCCAAGCACTAACCAGGCTCGACCATGCTTAGAATTGCGAGGTACACTGAGATCCAGGCGCGCTAAGTGAAATCCCAAACTTGAATCTCAACTTGACCTCTAGGACGACTCAGCTTTAAAATGAGTAACCAGTGGAATTGCGGTGTGGTCGGAAACGTGACCCCCAAGGTCGACCAAGCCAGAAAATGAGTAGCTGATGAAGTGACAGTGTGGCCGTGAACTTTCACCCCTAGGTCGACTCAGCCTTTAAACGATTACATATTATTGGGCAGTACATGTGGTCTTGTACACCACCACCACCACCACCGTGATTACATGCTGCATGTGTCAACCTTAATAGGATCTACATTTAAGCGAACGAAGTGCGGGACTACATCTAAACGTGTGGCGTGATAATGTGACGAGGATCACCCGTGTAGCCTTTAGCAGAATGACGTGGCAAGTGCTGTTAGCGAGCACCTATGAAGACCGGCCCGGCGCACGAGAGAGCGCTGTGGCCAAGACCACGCCCGCCCGCCCGCCCCGACGTTCACGCACTGCGCCAAGTACTCATTTTAGGCTGAGTGGACTTAGGCGAGATCCAAGACCGGTTCAGATATTTGCCACTGATTTGAGACGCAAAAAGACAAAGACCCCCCCCCCCGTATAGCCTTGACAGACTGTAGGGGCAAGTGCTGTTAGCGAGTACCTATGAAGGCCAGAACGGTACACGAGGAGGTTGGTGGTCAATACCACGCCCGACCACCTTTGTCTCCCCAGTGGCGATGTTTACACACTGCAGCAGATACTCATTTGAGGCTGAGTTGACCTAGCGGATGCCCAGGACCGGTTCAGATAATCGTCACTGGTGTTGGCCGTGAGTGGGAATCGAACCCGGGTCGCCGGGTTCATAGTGCAGCGTAGCGTTAACCGCTACACTACCGCACCCCATGTAATCACGGTGGTGGTGGTGTAACAGGACACCCACACACACAAGCGCATACACGGGCAATAACCGGCGTCCGCCACTAAGTGACACTGACGGAATGCCAGCCAAGGAATAGGACTTCGACTGGGGAGATGGAGCGATGAAATCAGCTCGTGTGCAACAGGTGGTCGGGTAGGTGGATCATTAACATCGCGGGATCGTGATATATAGCTTTGGGCAACCCTTCATCCAGCAGTGGATCGATGGTGATGATGATGATGCGTTTAACACGTAGGCTTGGCTGCCCGCCTGATGATGCTAGCTATAATTACTTGCGAAACGTCGTGCTCAGATTGTAAATGTTGTGGCTTGGCTCTCCAACACACCGCTGCTGCTGTACTAGTACACTACACTATACACTACACTATACACTACACTATACACTACACACTAGTGCTGTACTAGTGACGAATTGCCCACGTGCTGTTTGCGTGACAACCCTTACTCGTTGGCTGCGTCGGGTGGTGGCGGGTTTAACGACACATTTATATATTTACACGATCTAATGCAACAAAAAAACAACCTATATTATAGCAACGATGATCTTGGCGGCGATGAAAAGGAACTCGGTATTGAAATTAAGTTCACGAGCGAGAGATACAAAGCGTGATATGACAAAGGCGGGGTTGCGAGTGGCTGGTGTGAACGTTGTGCCGGCGGGCTCAGGAGGACTCCGTGATTGCCATCACGATGGACTTTTACACGCGCCTACTTGCCCGGCGCGTGATGGGCAATCGCGCCACCAAACAAAGTGAACGATCCCCTCCCTGTGTAGGCGATTAGCAGCAGCACCAATGACGGTCCCCACTGTGGCACACGAAGGGCGGGCGGGCGGGGGGGGAGGGGTGACAGCATCCACGCCCGGCCAAATAGCGCGATCATCACTTTTGGGGTTATATACAACGGGCAGGTGGCAATCAGCGACGATTGATGATGATGATGATGATGATACAGCTCACCTCTTATCCATTGCCCATTCACTTGCTCTTCCCTCTCACCCCCGCCCCTCCATTTCAATCCCCCGCCCACCCCCCCCTCTCGCACCCTCCCTTTTACTGACCCCCACGAACCCCTCGATTGTGGCGAGCAATGTCCCTTAAATCATTCTTCATTATACCGGGTCCCCCCCCCGCCCCCGCCCTCTTCAAATTATGTTAAGCGCCTTGAATAAAGACGCTTCGTGAATACGGAACAACATAATACGGTATGATGATGACACTAATAATAAACAATAATAATTGTATTGAATGTGGACGCGGAGCAAAAATGATGGAATGACGAGACGGACAATAGCAGGTTTCGTGGGGCCTCTTGGGGAAATGGAATCGAGTGAAACTTGACAATGAAAAGCCACAAACTTCTGCTGCTGCTGCTGCTGCTTCTTCTTCTACTCATTCTGAGCCAATGGCCCCAACGGTGCCCAGGGGCGAGTGCCGGTAAGAGACAGCGATGGGGTCAGCGCTCCGCGACCCTCCTGAGCGGCAGGGCGTATTCGAGAAGCTTTCCATCCGGCACAATATTTGACAAAAGGGTGCCGTGAATGGTCACGAGATGAATAATTATTGCAGAAATTGATGATTGATTGCAACTTCATTGTTTGTTGTCGACCTACGTTGGATTGTGTTTATGCTCGCAGGCGGCAATTCGTGTTCACCAAATCTGCGATTTGCCAAAACAAGGCAGACGTAAGGATTTTCACGTCTCGCACATGAGGCTTGTGCCAATGACCCAATGACCATACTTCACCACGAGATTCAACGCGGGATGGTAAAGGCGTGGATGGGGTGAGAGTGGCCGGGGGGGGGGGGGGGTGCAGGATCGGTTGAGATGTCACTCACCCATTGATGTTAGCCGTGGCCGGGAATTGAACTCAGTCCGCCGGGGTATGCATAGCGCGCAGTGCGCTAATCGCTGCACCACCGCTCCACTGCTCCGGTGATCACGGTAATTCAATTACGCAGACCTGAGGCGTCTCTACCGCTGCGCTAGGAGAACGCGAGCCACGCTTATTGTAGTTTTACATCATGGGCGGCGCTGTTTAAACATTGTTAAAACATTGCAGACAAACGACGGAGGGAAACTCATTTTACATTTTAAATTCAGCCCGGGCGGGCGAGGGAGCGCGCGGGGGAGCGAGCGAGCGAGCGAGCGGGCGGGGAGACGTGGGTGGCCCCGTGTTTAAAAGGTGCAAATCTCATAAACGTAACCCCGTAAATATTTAACGGCTCGCGATTAAGGACGCCACTTAGAGGGTTGTACAAATTAATTTCACAGCCACAGATAATCCCACCCGCGCGCTAACCACGTGAGCGCAGCGCCCGGTCAACGTGTTCGTGCCAGCGGTGCCGGCGGCTTTCGAGTGTGCAGGCGGTGCAACTGCGCTGGGACCAATGGGCCAGAGGTGGGGGGTGGGGGGAAGGGGGAGTGGGTCGTGCTAAAAATTGTACGGGGGATAAAGAGGAGGGGGGGGGGAGGCGTTGAACTCGCTGTACCGTCACAGGTTTGTGTGTTTTCGTGACGTCTTCCTGAGTGCACGTGTGCCTCGCGAAATAATGTATAATCATTATAATGATCATCAGCATTAGCCATGATCTATCCACTGCTGCAATCAAGGCCTCCCCCATATCCCTCGCCTTTCTTCGGGGGATCTCTCGCCATGCAAAAACGATTCGTCGAGCTCCGGCTCACGAGCCGATTTCTCGTCGTTCCGTCTCCGCGGTGGAGAGGTTCCAACTCGGTGGAGTTTCGTCGTTCGGTTGCCCATTCCGTAGACAATCTCTCGACCGTTGGCCTGCATCCCTCCTGGCCGTGACCGTGACCTGCGCATGCTCGCATCGACAGTCGTTGTTGATGCCTCCACTTGCGTATGTTCTCAAATTTTTTTTTTTTATTTGATCAGGTAAGGCCCACTGAGCTATTTAGCTATTTTTGTTTTGCAAAAGCGACCTGGCCACAGGTGATAGCTCAACGAAATGGATTATCACGTGGACATGTATAGCGGCAAAATGCTCTAAAACGCATTTTTTTTAATACGGAGGGAATAACCCGAGGACCCGTAGAATAATCCACGCGACCACGGGGAGAGAGACACGCAAACTCTAAATATACAGCAGCAGGCGTCAGAGCCGAGATCGAACCCACAACCTCCTGTATACCAGGCGAGGTAGTTAACATCTCACCACCGTGGCGCCCTCTAATCCACGTGTCCCTCTCTCTCTCGATGTGTCTCTCCGTGTGATTCCCAGCATGCGCCTAGACCGTGCTTCTTTGCGCACAAATACACGCGTGGCATTTTCCATTGCCATGTATCTATATCTGCCCCGCACATATAAAAATGTCCAACGTCGTTTGATTTCTTTGCGCGAATTTACATTTTCCGCGGGATGCTCAAGAAGAGTCTTATCATCATTATCATCAGCCATGGTCAATCCACTGCTAGATGAAGGCCTCTCATGAAACCGCCAGCGCCATCTCTCAGCACGTTGGTGGTGGTGGTGGTTGGCGGTGGGACATGGTTTGTTTGACCGTACTTCACCCGGCCGAGCCAGTGGTGCGGGGTGAGTAGTTTACGTCGATGGGAGCATCCGTGGCTTATTGCAAAACAAAACAAAAAACCACCCGGAGACTCGGCCACGCGAACCCGAGCTGAAAATAACCCAGACGGCGGGTACGCACCAACGACACACCGACCGAACGAACGACCGAACGAACGAACGAACGAACGGAGGAACGGACACGGTGGGGGCCAGAACTTTGGGGAAAGCGAAATTGAGTATCGACGCCGCAGAAATGCTCCGCGTTCGGTCTCCTGCCATCTCCAAAAAGGGCATTGCCTTTTTTTTTGATGAATGGTCCCACGCAGTCACGGCTATGCCACGTTCGCAAATCGCTCGTCCGGGACGCTGACTGGAACTCAAACGGCTTCGGAGAGGCTCATTGCTCACCGTGACTTTGAAATGCGTTTACGCTGGATTTTCTTGGGCGTCTGTTTTGGTGCGTGCCTGTGTGTGTGCGCCGTCTGTGTGCGTGCCTGTGTGTGTGCGCCGTGTGTGTGTGTGCGTCTGTGTGTGTGCGCCGTGTGTGTGTGTGTGGGGAGCGGTGATGTAGCGGTGAGCGCGCTGCGCTACGAACCTGGCGACCCGAGTTCGATTCCCGCTCAAGGCCAACACCAGTGACGATTATCTGAACCGGGCCCGGGCCTCCCCTCAGTCGACTCCGCCTCAAATGAGTACCTGGGACGATGTGTAAACATCGCCACTACGGAGACAAAGGCGGCCGGGCGTGGTGCTGGCCACCCACTCCCTCGTGTGCTGTACCGGCCTTTATAGGTGCTCGCTAACAACACTTGCCCCAACATTCTTTTACAGATATACGGGGGGGGGGGGGGGGGAGAGGATCTTTGTCTTTCTATTTAAAGCTTTCGTGACTGCAGGGATTCATCTTCTTGGTTATTTCGGTAAAGTCACGTATTTTTATTATTTTATTACTTCCCTTCTACGTGACTTTACCGAAAGAACCAAGAAGATGAATATTTGTCTTTGTTGCGGATGCGTTGGCTTACACAGAATATCCAAAGGCGCCACGAGGCAGCCCGTGATTTTGCTCGCTGAAGCCATCGCCCATTCGCCCTGGGCCCCGGGAATAATCATCCCCGGCAGGACGAAGCTTCAGCCGAGTGGTTTCGTGCAGCCAAAGCGACGCACGCGGCAAGAAGCCACCGGTCCCACGCGTTGCCGCCTCAAGCGAAATCGAAGTGATCAATGTGGAGCACTTCGCGTGATGTGGATACTGCCGGTCAACCCCACCTACACACCCACACCCCCACCCACACTCCCACACACAATTCTCTCCCCCCCCCACACGAATGCCAGGGACACCTCGGCTGGGTGATGTTTGCCCGCATCCCACTTGGCTGGCGGCGTGCAAGTTGCTGGAGATCGCGACGTCGACCGCAGGCCGCGAGACGATGCAGAAGATTTGTTCGTCATCGATGTAGGGGACACGCGTGACGCGAGCTGAAAAGGTGTGTCGGGTTAGATCGGTTGTGTTAACGGAAGAGGATATCGTCGTCATCATCGTCGTCATCATCATTGTAGTCATTGTCATCCTCGTCGTCGTCATCATTATCATCTTCATTGTCATCATCATCGTCGTCGTCGTCATTATCATTGTCATCGTCGTCATCATCGTCGTCATTATCGTCATCATCGTCGTCATTATCGTCATCATCGTCGGCATCATCAGTGTCGTCATCATTATCGTCATTATCGTCGTCTTCATCGTCGTCGTCACCATCGTCATTGTCAGCCATGGTCGACCCCGCTGCTAGACGAACATATAGGTGGTCGCCACCTTTAACGATCCTGTAATGAGATCGTCAACAACAACAACAACTACGACAACAACAACGGCCGCCATAATGAATCACGCTCCCAAGACTGGTCGCTCCCATCTTGACCGCGGTCCTCATTCCTGCCCGAGTGCAAAGCCTCAACACAATTGGCAACATCGCTTTGTCGGAAACTGGTGGGGGACCTCACGCAGGTCGATTCAGCCTCAAAATGAGTGACCGATCGACCTACAATCACCGCCGTTGAACGTCGTCGATAGGGGGGATGATTCCAACAGGCAACCGATCCAACACTCGCCCACAATACCCGTCTACCAGACGAAGACAAAGACCCCCGTATAGCCTGTAACAGACTGTTGGGGCAAGTGCTGTTAGCGAGCATCTATGAAGGCCGGCACGGCACACGAGGGGGTGGGTGGCCAGCAACCACGCCCGACCGCCTTTGTCTCCCCCAGTGGCGATGTGTTTACGCACCGCACCAGGCACTCATTTGAGGCTGAGTCGACCTAGGGGAGGCCAAGGACCGGTTCTGATAATCGTCACTGGGTGTTGGCCGCTGAGCGGGAATCGCCATCTACCAACCTTGGATACAAGTTAATTGTGTTTGTCCTCGTCTGTTGAGAACCCAGCAGCCTGCTGATAAGGGGGGAGGGGGAGATGGGGGGGGGTGATCGCTACGCGAAGTCTCAGGTGAAAAAAGTTGCGGTGCCATTTTCCAACTTCATGTTTTTTGGCTAAAGTTTTGACCTCCGACGCCGGAACACGATGACGTGAAGGGATCTTTCACGGCCCACAGTGCGTCGGAGGGCGCGTGTCGTTGCGGTCATTACACCCACGGTATTAATCAGGGCGGCCGCTGTGTTATTAACCTTTACTGCGGCCTTGCACCCCTTTGGTTCTGAATCGTAATTTTTTTTTTACAATGTTGATAACTGCACAGGGTTTGATGAAACAAAGTCGTTGTTGTCCTTAAGTGCCCGTGCGTAATTTGTGTTTCGATGATTTACCTTCTAAAAAATAAATCTGGCCATGTCCCGCACCCCCAGAAAGGGCATCTCGCACCCCCAGGCTAAGAAGAAGAAAAAGAATCACTGCTCTAAAGGCATGGTGGACTAGGCAAATGTCAAGAGGTATCCAACCTGCAAAATTCGACAACTACTCACATCGCCAACACAATAACTGTTTTTTTTAGTAACACAGTGGCTGAGCACAGCGGCCCGAAGGACCCAAAACGGCAAGCGGCCAGGCACAAACAGCACCAGCAGCACCACCAACCACCACCACCTGCATTTAGTGAGATCTTCCCTTAATGCGCGCCACGGTGGCGAGATGTCAACTCCCTCGCCTGATATACAGGAGGTTGTGGGTTCGATCCTGATCCCGACGCCTGTATATTTGCAGTTTGCACGTCTCTCTCTCCCCGTGGTCGCGTGGATTTTTCACCAGGTCCTCCGGTTTTCCCCTCCACATCAAGAATCAGCATCACGCGTTTAGAGTGTTTCGCTCCAATACACGTGCACATGATAAGCCACTTCTATGAGTGAGCGAGATGGTGGAGAGGGGAGTGAGCCTCCTGTGTTTGGGGGCTGGTTAAACCATCGCACATCACGCAGTGGGCGTGAGTGCGAGCGAGCGAGCCAGGGTTCCCAGCCGACGTTGAACCTCTGTGAACATTGTGGCTTTTGGACGTTTGTTTTCTTCTGCTGGGCTTTGGGTTTGCGACGGTGGTGGTGGTGCAAGGAGGTTGACAGGGAGGTGGTTGGTGGTGGTTGAGCGAGGGAGGGGTGCTGGTGGTGGTCTGGGGGGGGGGGCTCTACCCCTCGCCTAATGAAGCTGAGTGACGGAAGCGAGGGAGGAGAATGGCGGTGATGGATGAATGCTGAGACCCATGTCAATTTCATTACCCCGGGCCGAGCCCGCCTCAAAGATGAAGAGAGGCGGGGAGGTTCAGAAGGAGGAGGAGGGGTGGACACAAAAAACCACACTAAGGCGGGGAAAAGAGAGAGAATGAAGGGGCATCAGAGAGACAGGGGGCGGGAGGGGGAGGGGATGGGGGGGGGTGAGACAAACTCACCACACGAAGGCTCCCACATGGGTACTGGTTAGAAAGCGTTGTAAAGGAGCCGCAGAACCTCGCGCGAGCTCATCTCGGTGATTCGGGACGGGCTGGATCGTGTCGGGATGGGATGGGGGGTGGAAATAAAACTGTGAAATGTTAATTCTAGATTTGAAGCTTTCGTGACTGCAAGGATTCATATCTTAGGTTTTTTCGGTAAAGTCACGTAGGTGAAAAATTCAAAATAATAAAAGTAAAATAAAATAAAAATCACGACGTTTCGGAGGCAACACAAGCTTCCGTCTTCAGGTGGAACCGTCACAGCCAAGACAGCTGTATCAAGTAAATGAGAGATTCCAAGAGCTACCACTCCGTATATATAATGGTTGGAGAGGGGGAGGCGCCGAGTAAGGCACACTTTCTATTGATATGGTAAGGTTAGGCTTCAGACTAAGAATAAACTGCATAATATTTTATTTTACTTTTATTATTTTGAATTTTTCACCTACGTGACTTTACCGAAAAAACCTAAGAATGTGAAATGTTATTCAGGGTTCCGTGTGTCTTGTTTCCGCTGTGCTCTGAGTTTTAACATTTTTTTTTTAAGAAATATAAATGTATTCGGAACCGCCACGAAGCACGGCCGCCCTCTGACTGGGTCGACGTGAGCTCTGTTGTCGAATCGCACGTTTAGGCGAGATTTGGTTAAATAACAAGCAAAACAATAACGAACAATCCCTCTAACCTACTGCCGTTGGAACCCACTCGATGAATATTGAGCAGAGGTGGAGGTTGCCGTAAAATTAACTGCACGTATCCATACGCAAGTCATTTTCTCCTCCGATTAGCAAGGTTGGCTACGTACGGTGCAAAGGAAGTTCCACACACACAATATAATTTTAGAAATGAAACTAATTATTATTTGGTGCTGCTGCTGCTGCTGCGTTTGCGGTGGTGCACAAGCCACAATTAATACTAATAATAATTGTGGATTTAAAAAAAGAAAAAGTAGATAACAGCCGACGTTTTGGGCCATAGCCCTTCTTCGCCACACCAATACCCACAATTAGCCACTTAGTGACGGTGACGTCCCCACGGCGCCTGTGCCAGGCTAGGTGCCCTTCGGAGGCTGCCACGTGAAGCGTCGAATGCTCGCTGACAGGGAGGTCTCGGGACAGACCCAGCAGGTGCCATGGGTTGGCCGACTGAGATGACCGGTAGATGCACCACCAGCTGTACCCCCTACTGTGCCGGAGAGAGAGAGATACCAGTACTTTACGTTGTTGTTAAAGTTAGACGAGGAAAGAATCGACAGCTGAATAGGTCTCAACAAAGCACGAAGAGATGGATGCTTGGAATTTCAGGGGATGCAGCAGCATCAGCATCAGCAGCAGCGCGTGAATGAGCGACGAAACACGATTTGCTAAACCGTCTGGAATGTTAACAAATGCAAAGTGGGCTTGGGCAGAGCACATCGCTGGAACGGGTGCGGAGAAGGCACATTGCCCGAAACGTCGCCTATTATTTATATCCCCTTTTTTTTTGCTGAAACGCGTCGCACGTGTTAAACGTCACAGAGCTCGTTCACTGCACCTCCCGCCTGCCCCACCAGACCAAACCCTCACACAATCAACACCCACTCACCGATCATCACCACCCCGCGAGTCACTCAACCTCCACAAACAAAGACAAAAATCACCCCCCCCCCCCAATATAGCCTTAGCAGACTGTTGGGGCAAGTGCTGTTAGCGAGCACCTGTGAAGGCCGGCACGGCACACGAGGGGGTGGGCGGCCAGCACCACGCCCGACCGCCTTTGTCTCCCCCAGTGGCGATGTTTACACCCCGCACTAGGTACTCATTTGAGGCTGAGTCTACCTAGGGGAGATTCAGATAATCGTCACCGGTGTTGGCCGTGAGAGGGAATCGAACCCCGGGGTTCATAGCGAAGCGTAGCGCTAACCGCTGCACCACCGCTCCCCGCGGTAGTGCAGCGCTCCACACACCACCCCTCACATCCTCACGTGCCTCCCCAACACACACCTCCTCAAAGCATCGGCCCTCCTCCACTCGTCGTCTTCCACTCCTAACGCAGAGCCGGGTAGAAGCCACAACTCTTCGTGGTTGATGTCACCCCTCCACAGTTCCTATGATCACTGTTTCATTGCTTTTATGGCTTTATTTTGGTGATTTTTTAAAAGTTTTTCGGTTTGGCCATGTTTGTTTGTTGTAGTACAGAGTTAGACTGATGGCCTTAATCTAAGTTGTCTTCTTCTTGGTTCTTTCGGTAAAGTTACGTAGAATGGAAATAATACAATTATAAAAATAAAAAAGCTTTATTTTTATTATTTTATTATTTCCATTCTACGTGACTTTACCGAAAGAACCAAGAAGATGAATCCCTGCAGTCACGAAAGCTTTAAATCGAAAACTAAGTTGTCTTGTGGTTATTGTTGTTTAACTTGCATCCCACTAGAATTTTTGCACACAGTGTTGGTGTACGGTGCTTTTTCTGCAATATTTAGCTGTCTTTTCTTGGATTTTCTGTTTGCACATAGTCACTTTAAGATGTTTTCTTGTTCATGTTTTAGTTTTTTTGTTTGTTGCGGTTGCACCCGATTCAAGAGCCGAATGGCTCACAGGGCTATACCTAATAAATGAAACTTGAAACAATCGGCTTTGCCCCTCGTGTCGTCCCCCACGCAACTCCGTCTGACCGCACGCTGCTACCTTACCCTGGTTTTGCTTGACAATGTAAAAGCCATACGCTTTGGTTCTATCGGCAAAGTGTATGGATTCCTGCAGTCACGAAAGCTTCAAATCAAGAATGAAAAGCCACAAACTTCTTATTTCTCTTCCTCTGCTTCATCGTTTTCATCTTCAACGTCTTCCTCTTCTCCTGCAATGAATCACTGCTGGTAAAGTAAAAAAACAACAACAACTCCACCACCAAAGCTAATACGCGCGTGAGGTTATGCCTCCAGTAGGCGGGTCGTTCTCCACGCTCACCGCACTGGGGCACGTCAATCAGAGCCGCATTCGCGAACTCCCACGAGCTGGAATTCAGCCAAAGTAAGCGAACCTCCCCCGCCAATGTAATGCGATGTTCCTTTTTTTTTCGAGTCCATTGTCAGCTGGCTACGCATGAGAATCTGGTTTAATCAGGGGATGTGTGGGGGGGGGGGGTCCCGATCCTGGATTAGAACCCAGGAGATATCTTTCACGCAGTGCCGGCACGGCGCTCCAACGGCTGTGAGAGTTCACCTCCAATTGGACTGTGAGCACCAAGGGATTCTCAGTCAGGTACATCATCTGCTCAGTCAGGTACAGCCATGTTCTCGTCTTTAGAAGCATCTGCACCATCCCTCGTTCCTCAGACGTTCCCCGTTCCATCGCTAGCTGAGATAACTCGTGGACGTGGTCATTCAATTATCCACGCAATTAATCGAATATAGATTCGATTATAGGTTCCATTCATGTTGGCGTATTGTTATCGTCTAGTTGATATTGGATCGATTGGCAGGGAGTGGTATGACTCTTGTTCCTCACAGCGAGAAGGACCTGGGTTTATTCTCTCCCACTTCTGGATGGATTTTCCTCCGGCTTCACCTTTGACTTTTGAATATGAAAAGACTCACACACAGACACACACAGACACACACACATACACACACACAGACACACACACAGACACACACAGACACACACACAGACAGACACACAGACACACACACACAGACACACACACGTACACACTCACACACAGACACACACACGCAAACACACACACAGACACACACATACAGACACATACAGACACACACACACGCGCACGGTCAGGGCGTCATTGACGTAGACAACGGATCTTCGTACTCAATGGCGTAATCGTAAATCATCGATTCCCATAGACGGCTACGATTCGTTGCGTGCATCGTCCGAAGCAAGAATCCATTTGAATCTCGATCGACGAATCGGATGTTCACCAGATGCCATCCGGTGACCCCCCCCCACCCCTCCGTGTAAACGCTCACATGGACTCAAGCGTACACTCATTGATCAGTCGAATCCATGGCCAAGCATTGTGATGGTAGCAGGGCTCCTCTTGAGAATCAGTCTTGAGACTCGGAGGCTTTTTTTTTTCAGGGAGAAAAAAAAGACGGTGGTTTGTTATTGCTGTATTTTCTGCGTGCGGGGTTAAGCCGCATGAATGCACCATTGCGATAATAACGGAGTTGGGCGAACATCCCCGATGCAGCATGGAACCTCCTTCGAACGAGTTTGCTGGGTTAAAAATGACGATCGTTGTTACTCCAGTAACGTCGTCGTTGTTGTTGTTGTTAGGGGCCGTCCATAAAT
>CM025633.2:4875811-4889056 GCA_014621495.2 Entosphenus tridentatus
TCTCCGATGAATGTTTACGATTATTTCTGGTGATTCGACTCGGTTAACGACTCGTGCTGTTCTGTTTCCACGAGCCTGAATGTACAATTGCAAACGTTTATAAACATTATGTATCATCACGCACGCACGCACACACACAATATTTTATGCGTATATCGTTCGCTTAAAGATCGATCGAACTTTGTCCGCTTGAAACACTGCATTCATTTGTCAATGTGCGTAAAACGTCAACCACCTTCCAGTTATCACCATCATGATAATCATCATTATCATCATCATAGATTTTTATTTAACCATCGGTTCATTCTGTAACAAATCTCACAGCGTTACCGAGATTCCACCAGTAACGGTGCCTGTCCCTCGTTCACACGCGTGAGAAATGGAATGACGCACCGACACACTCAATTCGTATGCTCGCGATAGATGCTACCCCCTCCAGCCACTAGTGGCCGCTATACTTACAAACCAGCAACACGAGATGTTAACTATATCGCCTCGTATACAGGAGGTCGTGGGTTTGATCCAGACCCAACACGTCTGTATATTTGGAGTTTGCGTGTATCTCTCCCCGTGGTCGCGTATATTTTTTTCCGAGTCCTGTTTCCCCTCCACATTTAGAATTAGAGTATTTGGCTGCAATAAATCTTGCACATGATAAGCCACTTAATTGAGCTCATCATTTGTGCCCAAGTCGCTGCTGAAAAATTGCTATATTAGCTCCTGTTGGCCTCACCTGGTAAAATAAATCGTTCATAGTTTAGTTTCACACGTTTATTCCACCGCCACGATTTATCCAAAAGGATTAAAACCCCTCGCCTGCCCTGTAACCATGCAGGCATTTGCAGGGGAAGTGCTGTCAGCGAGCGCCTAATGAAGGCCGGCAGGGCGCACGATCGAGTCCACCTACGGGAGGGCGAGCACCAACTTGAGATGGTCCCCGCTGAGAACCAGCGCGAGCAGGAATCGAACTCTGGTGGCCTGGGGTCGCATGGCAGTGCGCTAACCATCGCGCCACCGCTCGCTAACGCCCCCCTTCCCCTCCCCTCCCACACTTTGCCCCTCCCACCTCTGCCCCCCCCCCCCCCAGCAGTCTCAACTCCTCGTCCCAGTGCGGTTGAAATTGGCCCCGTGTTTATGGGAGGGAAATAAAGGGGACCTCGAGACCACAGCGAGAGATGCCGCCGTCTGTTCGCAAAGATGGCATTTTCACCTTGAAATTTAGAGCTCTTTTCTCCCCCCCTCCCTCTCTCTCTCGCTCTCTTTTTCTGTGTGTTCGCAAAAAAAACATTTTTTTCTGCTACTGCCCACACGGACAATCGTCCCTTGCCGTGTAGTGCAAAAAAGAAAAAACTCAGTTCGCTTAGGTCCGCCCGGCGTAATTCAATCAGCGTCCGCGATGCTTACAGGCATTACGCTAATTCGATTAGACGGCACGGGTGCAGGCGGGGTGGGGTGGTGGTGGGGGGAGTTTAATTGAATTAGGGCTGTGTTTGCCCGAGTCTGGGCGAAGAACCATTTCTCGACGGGTCGCCACCTGTTCCTGGATGGCCACCCCCGCGGGAGACAAGAGGGGGTTCGGTAGAGAGTGGGGGGGGGGTCCTTACGGTATCATCTGCAGAGATAGACAAGGAGACTGAGATCCAGACAAGGGACCCAAAGCGAGCAAAGCGATAGCGCGACCGATCTGCCGGCCAAATCGCCACCACCACTCGTCCACCAACCACGACACCGCTTGCCGCCGCTCATTCATCAACCGATTGTGCCATCAGGCATTCACCCAACCACCCACCCACCACCACCACCACACGATCACTCATCCACCAAAAAAACCAACCACCCACCCCCATCGCCATCCAAGAATCAACACCACCACATTCACTCATTCAGCAACTATCAGGACCACTCACCCACCACTTCATTTTGTAATAATATCACCACCACCACCACCACCACTACATATCCAGCACCCACTCCACCACGGCTCATCCACTACCACCCACACAAACACGATTCACCCACAACCACCACCACCAACCCACAACCACCACCACTACCAACCCACAACCACCACTACCAACCCACATCCACTCACGAAAGACTCCAAACGTTGAATTCGAATTTTTCGTGAATTCGACCTCGTTCACCAAACAACGAGACATGAATCCACCCAGATGTGTTTTCTACCGAGGAACAGAACACATTTCATTCAGTGTGACGAGAAGCCAACTCTTGTTGTCCAATCACCTTACATTCAGACTGTTTAGACGCACGCTGCATATAAGCTTTCAAATGACGCGTCACTTCGTTGGTATTGGTGTAGCGATCTTGTATTAGTAGTAGGGTTTCTCCGGACATAAGCAACGGACGCGACCCATAATTGGTTATTTTTTGGGTTGAGGTCGTGTAAAAATGTGTGTCGTTTACCCTGCTCCACCGGACACAGGAAATGAATGAAAACGTCACGGGAAATAACGATTTCGATTTAAAGCTTTCGTGACTGCAGGAATTCATCTTCTTGGTTCTTTCGGTAAAGTCACGTAGAAGGGAAATAATAAAATAATAAAAATAAAACATAATAAAATAATTCTCACGACGTTTCGGCCACAACGCAAGCAGCCGTCCTCAGGTGAAGACCAGGTCTGTCGGGGAGACAGCGTCTTCAGACCACACGTGACTTTACCGAAAGAACCAAGAAAATGATGGGGAAATAAAGACCCTAAATGTATCGCCGCTTCAGCAGCGCAGCACTGCCGGCGGTGTGGTCGTTGTTGTTGTTGTTGGAGAGTCATCGCACGACACTTGCATGAGTAACGACGTTTCGCTGGAGATGACACCTAGCTTCATCAGGTCTCGAACAAGAGCTGAGATCTCGAGTGAAAGCGTCTCCTGATCCGGGACCTTAAGTAGATGTCACGTGGTCCCCAGTCATGCACGTTGGGAACAAGTGGCGAATTTTGATTAATTATAATAAATTGGTTTGACCCACTCTGCCAATTAAACAGGAGGTGTTAGGATGTCCGAACACGCAAATAAATAAAAACCTTTTGAAAGGCGTCAAGGCTGCACGAACCGCACCTACTTGTGGCAAAACACGCAAATAAACACGCTCTGATCATGATTAACATACGTATTGTATCTAGATTTGAAGCTTTCGTGACTGCAAGTATTCATATTCTTAGGTTTTTTCGGTAAAGTCACGTAGGTAAAAAAATCACAATTAATAAAAGTAAAATATTTTATTTTACTTTTATTAACGTAGGTAAAAAAATCCAAATTAATAAAAAATATTAATAAAAGTAAAATATTTTATTTTATTTTACTTTTATTAATTTTGATTTTTTTTACCTACGTGACTTTACCGAAAAAACCTAAGAATATGAATATACGTATTGTCTTTGAAACCGAATTGGCCTACACCAGGGACAGACAGCCTTTCGGTCTCGTCTCACCAGTGTCGGAGCAGAGAACGCCAAAAGTCGAACGGTGCAATGGCAATGCGCGCGTCAGAGCAAATGATAGCGTGACGATTATCGCCATCGTGATGCGGGTGGTCTTCATGCCTTGCTCAGAGTCGGCCGTGGGGCCGCGCGACTGTTTACCCGAGGATGCTTTCCTCTCGACATGGGCACGAAACGTCACGCACGTGTCCCGCTCCTCCCGGTGAGCACGCTTGGATACGCACGTGCTGTGTGGACTAGGGGACGGTAGGAAGCGAGAAGGGGGGGGGCTTGTATTGTGTGAACGCAAGTGGGTTAAGGCTATACGGGGGATCTTTGTCTTTTGTATGCACACGGGCCTTCATAGGTGCTCGCGAACGGCATTTATATCTCCACTTGCAACCCTCCAGCCAGCCAAACTGTTTTCTTCTTCTCTCATGTAGTGACGATAAATGTGCACAAACATCTACTGAACTATGTATATATATACACAAAGACAACGATCCCGACTGTGGGCCAAGTGCTATTAGCGAGCACTTATGAAGGCCGGAACGGCACACGAGGGGATGGGTGGCTAGCGCCACGCCCGGCCGCCTTTGTTTCCCCAGTGACGATGTTTACACACCGCACCAGGTACTCATTTGAGGTCGATTCGACCTAGGGGAGGCCCAGGACCGGTTCAGATAATCGTCACGGGTGTTGGCCGTGAGCGGGAATCGAACCCGGGTCGCCGGGTTCGTAGCACAGCGTAGTGCTAACCGCTACACTACCGCCCCCCCCCCCTGCTTTCTCCATATACACACACGCGCACGTTAGTGTGGTGGCTCTCTCTCTCTCATTCTCCCCGGGAACGTTTTCGTTGCGACGGAAACCCCATCGCAATATCCATACCCCGAGAGAGATGGAAGGTTGGGACGGGGTCGGTCACCTGCCTTATTCACAGAGACGCCGTGAGCTCTCCTAGTTGCTTATCGCAATCGTCCCCCCTCCCCCAGCCCCCCCCCCCCCCCACTTCACGCTCTCCCCATCGCACGTCAGCCCTGGTGCCGTAACCCGAAGCGAAATTCGCTGCCGCCGAGCATAAGGCGACAATAAAAAACAACGCGCGCTGGCGCCTCGCCGCGCGGCGCAATAAGCCGCGTGGGGCACTTCCAATCAGTGTCACCCGCGCCCCGGATTCAGCTGCGGCTGCAGCGGCGGCGGTGGTGGTGGAGGTGGTCGTGGTGGTGGTGGTGGCGGCGGCGGTGTCGGTGGTGGTGGTGGAGATGGTGGAGGAGGTGGTGGTGGAGGTGGTCGTGGTGGTGGCGGTGGAGGAGGTGGTGGTGGTGGAGATGGTGGAGGAGGTGGTGGTGGTCGTGGTGGTGGCGGTGGTGGTGGCGGGGGTGGTGGTGGTGGCGGTGGTGGTGGAGGTGGTCGTGGTGGGGGTGGTGGTGGTGGTGACGGTGGTGGCGGTGGAGGTGGTGGCGGTGGGGGTGGTGGTGGAGGCGGTCGTGGTGGTGGTGGAGGTGGCGGTGGAGGTGGTGGTGGAGGCGGTGGTGGCGGTGGGGGTGGCGGTGGTGGCGGTGGTGGTGGAGGCGGTGGTGGTGGCGTTTCGTGTGCGCTCTCGCCTCTGATGAGCGCAGCGCGCATCCACGGTTGTCGCGACTCAAGGGGAAGGCTCACTCACATACCGGGGAGGGGGGGGGGTGTGGAGGAGGAGGTTCGTGTGGATGTGCTGGCCACTTCACCCCCCCCCACCTGTCCTGCCGCCACCTCCGTGTGATGTGCCCGACCTGAATAGGTGCTCGCGAACAGCACTTGCCCCTTACAGTCTGTTGAGGCTATACGGGCGATCTTTGTCTTGTGTGTGTGTACGCTGACATTCGTAGGTGCTCGCAAACAGCACTTGCCCCTTACAATCTGTTGAAGCTATACGGGCGATCTTTGTCTTGTGTGTGTGTACGCTGACATTCGTAGGTGCTCGCGAACAGCACTTGCCCCTTACAGTCTGTTGAGGCTATACGGGGGATCTTTGTATGTGCTTCGGGAGCGGCAGTGTAGGGGTTAGCGGACTGCGCTACGAACTCAGTGATCCGAGTTCGATTCCCGCTCACCACCAATTACTGGTGCGCGTTTGTTAGTGTGTGTTTATTCAGATCCGGTCTTGGAGTTTCCTTGGACCGATTCAGGCTCAAATGAGTACCTGGTGCGGTACAGTAAACATCACCACTGTACCGGCCTTCATAGGTGCTCGCTAACGGTACTTGTCCCACAACCTGTTAAGGTTAAACGGGAATCTTTGTCCCTGTATGTGTCGGTATGTGTAGGTATGTGCGTGTGTACGTGCTGAATTAACACCCCGCCACCCACACCATACACGAAAGCAATTCCTGGCTAGGTGCATACACACACATACACATGGGCCAACGCACAGACACACAGAGAGACACATACGCACATACGCGTAGACACAATAACAGACACGCACACGCGCACACACACACAATGGGACATCGCACACAGACACGCAGAGAGAAATGCTCGCACAGGTAGAGAGAGACACACAGGCGCGAACAAAGATCCTCCGTATAGCCTTAACATACTGTAGGGGCAAGTGCTGTTAGCGAGCACCTATTAAGGTCGGAACGGTACACGAGGGGGTCGGTGTGCCAGTACCACGCCCGGTCGATGTTTACTACACACCGCACCAGGTACTCGTTTGAGGCTGAGTCGACCTAGGGGAGGCCCAGGACCGGTTCAGATAATCGTCACTGGGTGTTGGCCGTGAACGAGAATTCGAACCAGGGTCGACGGGTTCATAGCGCAGCGCGCTAACCGCTACACCACCGCTCCCCAGACCGGCGCGAACACACACACACACAGTCAGACACAGGCAAACAGACACAGGCAGACAGACCCCCTAACGCACTATTTGGAGTCTGTGTGTCTCTCTCCCCGTGGTCGCATGTATTTTTCTTGGGGTCCTCCGGTTTTTCCACGTGATAAGCCACTTGGTTGAGCTATCATCTGTTTCAAGGTCGATTCTGAAAAAGAGCTATATAGCGCAGTGGACCCTTACGTGGTAAAATAAAGATAGTTCAGTTTTGATTTAGGGTCGCATGCACAGATGACACACAGCGAACGCGCACCAAACGCCGCACGTGTTGTTGACAACGTCGCCGGAACGTCGGTTTGTTTACGAAGCGCATCGTGTCCTGCGAGCGACGCGGCCAATGGCCCCGAATGCAGCACCGGCAGTGGGGAATGTAACCGAATTACTGCGGGTAGCCGTGACGTGGTTCGAGGCAGGAAAGGGAGAGAGTACGTGGGGTTACAGCGGGCCCTGGGCTTGTCGATCCTCGGCTCTCCGTGTCTCACGCTCGGAGCTGCTGGTGGTGGTGCTGCTGCTGGTGGTGGTGGTGCTGGTGGTGCTGCTGGTGGTGGTGGAGGTGCTGGTGGATCTGCTGGTGGTGCTGGTGATTGCTGCATTTCGAGTCATGTCAACTGCTCTGCGGACTGCCGTGCGTGAGTGAATCTTTTTTTGTGTGTGTGTGTGTTCATCCTGGAGGAGGAATCCGATGAGCTATGAAGCTCTTTTTTTCACAGACGTACAGAGTAAGCCCCCCGCCGCCGCCGCCCCCCAACCTCCCATCCGTTGGAATTTCCTCGGCGGTAACGGGGGAAACAACCTCGCTCCGCGCATAGACACACTCCGCTTGCGTCGATTGTAATAGGTGCTCGCCAACAGCCCTTGCCCCCGGTCAGCCCGTGGAGGCTGCACGGGTGTTCTGGGTAGACGTTTGCGTATCTCATTGTAGGAGTGGCTGATGTTGCTAACATATCTATTGTAAGTATAGTTATATGAATGACTATTATCGTGCAAAAAATAAATGTGTTTTTTTTTAAGTCCGTCGGCTTAGTGATGGTGACTTTCCAGACATCAATAGAATCAAAGCAGATTGTGTGTTTTTTAAAAATATATATGCGTGTTAAGCAAGCCAAACTAGGGTTGCAACCGGCCTAGAATTTGCATGCTTAACTTGCACATGTTGCGGGCGATGATTTTGCCCTGCAAAGCCAATATATGTGTATTTATGTGTATTGAACTTTCTCTCGCACCGTACATAGCCTGGACTCCTAAGCGCGCCGTTGTTGATGCTTCCACGGCGTGGAGACTTGGGCGCGGGATTTCGTCGCTGCGTTCGGTGCATAAGAATTACGCACGGGTCGTGGAGAAGTGCATGGGTCATGTACGCGACTTAACCAACCCCTTTGTGTGGCAATGCAGCGTGTGTGTGTGTGTGATATGTGCCTCTGTGTCTGTGTGTGTGTGCGCTCGCTCTTGCCCCTACAGTCTGTTAAGGCTATACGGGGGATCTTTGTCTTTGTGTGTGAGTGGGGAGCGGTAGTGTAGCGGTTGGCGCTACGCTGCGCTACGAACCCGGCGACCCGAGTTCGATTCTCGCTCACGGTACAACACCCAGTGACGAATGTCATCTGAACCGCTCCTGGGCCTCCCCTAGGTCGACTCAGCCTCACAATGAGTAGCCGGTGCGGTGCGTAAACATCGCCACTGGGGAGACAAAGGCGGTCGGGCGTGGTGCTGGCCGCCCACCCCCTCGTGTGCCGTGCCGGTCCTTCATAGGCGCTCGCTAACAGCACTTGCCCCAACAGTCTATTAAGGCTATACGGGGATCTTTGTCTTTTTATCGTGCATACGTAGGCCAGTGTGTATCTGCGTGAGTATTTAGATATGGCGTGTGTCTGTCTTTGTTCGTATGCATGTGTGGGTCCAGTGGAGAGCGGTGGAGTATTTGGGATTGTCTTTGTGTGTGTACGTCGGATCATGTCGATGTACGTGTGTCTGACTGCAAGTCTTAAAGTATGTACGTGTCTGTTTGAGTGAAAGTGTGTGTGTGTGTAATCGTGTCTCTGTGTGCGTCTGTGTGAGTATGCCAACTATCTCCGTGTGTACATGTGCATGTGTGTATGTCTGTACGTGTGTGCGTGCATACGTTCGCCTGTGTGTATCTGCGCGAACGTGTATTTGTACGCATGCGTGCGTCTAGCGGGGAGCGGCAGTGTAGCGGTGGAGTATGTGGGAGTGTGTGTGTGTTGCTACGTGTGTATGTGTGTGTGTGATTGTGTCTTTGTGTGTGTGTGTCTGTGTGGTGTAGCGGTTAGCGCGCTGCGGTACGAACCTGGCGATCCGCTCACGGCCAACACCCAGTGACGATTATCTGATCCGGTGCTGGACCTTCCCTAGGTCGATTCAGCATCAAATGAGTGCTGCTCCTTTTATGCATACATCGCCACTGGGGAGACAAAGGCGGCTGGGCGTGGTGCTGGCCACCCAGCCCCCTCGTGTCACAGGTGCTACTCGCTAACGGCACTTGCCCCAACAGTCTGTTACAGGCTACACGGTGGATCTCTGTGTTTGTATGGGGAGCGGTAGCGTGGCGGTTAAACGAGGTGCCCTACAAACCCGAGAACCCAAGTTCGACTCCCGGCCACGGCTAACTTCAGCGGCTGAACCGGTTCTGGGTCAGCCTTGACGCGGTTTGTGACGCATCGGGGTGCTGACCAGCTCGATGCTGCGTCGAATGTAATAGGCGCTCGCCAACAGCACTTGCCCCGGTCAGTCCGTGGAGGCTACACGGGTGTTCTGTGTAGACGTTTGCCTATCGCAATGTAGGAGTGGATTGATGTTGCTTACATATCCATGCATTGTATTTATGTAAACAGGGTGTATATACATTATTAACGAGCAGTACATTTACGGAGTGTTTTTCGAATATGCATTACGCTTGCGGTTCATGTAACTTGAGTTGCGTTGTAATAGCAGGTGCACTTCACATTATGACTCTAAATAATAATAATAATGTACAGCTGGATGAAGGCCTCCCTACCACGTATTAGCCATGGGAGTTGGTTTGACCATACTTCACCATTCCGGCCAGTATAGGCTGGTGAAGACGAGGGAGCGGGGGTTGGGGTGTGTGGTGGGAGGGGGGCAGAATTGGTTGAGCTATCACTCGCCACTGATGTTAGCCGTGGCTGGGAATCTAACTCGGGTATCCGGTTTTCATAGCGCAGTGCGCTAACCACTGCGCCACCGCTCCTATTGCAGCTGACATTCAGGGCTAATGGAAGCCCATTGCGTATGTATTTGCGGCCGAGGAGCTGATGGACATTCTAATGGGAGAGCTATGGCTAATATTTTTTCCTCTTTAAAGCTAAGAAATCCGAAATGGCTGTCTTTTTCAAATTTGGGTCCCCACTCCAAAATGACGGCCCAGTTGATTGGTTGTTTGTTTTCATTAGTCAATTCATCGAGACTACGTGTCAAGGGCGAACACCTCCGATTTGCAAAAAAATAAATTTTAATAACCCTCTGGGTCAAGACCGCGATAAGCGTAAAAAAAACACGCAAACAATAGTACACCAAGGAAATACAGTCTGCAGAATAAGCATCATCAGCATCAGCAGCCCCTACATCTCAACCAAATGAAAACGAGCTACAGCTCTATATGTATATACATACCCGGGGCTGATCCTTGCAAGGGCAATTTCCGTTGTAAAAATAAAACATATGAATACATAAAATGTAATTGGATTTTCAAACATGTGCGACAATAATCCCCACGTTTTTTCATATTCAGTTCGGAAAAATTCCGCTCCGTATTCCAGAGGCTGTTTCGTTCATCACCGACAGCCATGGTCGATCCACTGCTGGATGAAGGTTAGAGGACGGGCGATTCAAGATTCAGATACAGCTCCTCTGAAACTGTGTTGAGACGGCCTCAGCATTGTTTACATGGGGACCTGCAGGCCAGGTAATGCGCGGTGAATTATGGTCAAACCACTGACTTGCAATCTAGGCAGTTGCCATACCGACTGTCTGAACGTTTCACGAATTCTGCCCTGGATTGTTCAGATGTGTGGTGCAAAACCGACATCACAGCTGCGACCATTTACGCGAATTTGGTCACACGTGCAGGACAGCGCGTGCGTGTGTCCATTCAGCGTGTTCTCGCATGTGCAGCACACGTATTACATATAGATGTGACACGTGAGACGAAGCCACTTTTAAATCCAGATTGAAAACTCATTTCTTCAGCGCTGCTTTTTGTGTTTAGTTTGTTGTCCTTCCCCCGCACCTCCGATGAGCACGGTTGGCTACGTACGGTACGAAAGAAGTTCAACATGCATACAGCACGCACATGTGCTCTATGCTATCAAGAAGGGCCATTGCCCGAAACGTCGCCGATATATTTTCCCTTTTTAGGACGCAGTATTTCTGACGAATGTGTTGATTTGGTTTAATTACATTTACAGACAAGAGCTTCATTTCTCACTCGATATTTGACGAAACGCTGCTTAGTTTATCTTAAAGTCTGCTTTATCGACGTAAAGCATTACCATTCGAGTACTGTATAAGGAATGCCTTCCCATAATAATCATGTATTATTGTACACCTATATTTCTAGAATCCTACTAATTGCTTTGAGGCGGTGGGGGGGGGAGAGGCTAGATGAATTTGACGAGCTTAAATAATGCCTGACTGGTTGGAGACTGTTTATAGATGCGATCGGCATCGTTGTTGTTGTTGTCGTGGTGGTCTATTAGATACGTAGTTCAATACGGTACATACACCGCTTTAAATGATACATGGATTACCGAGAACAACCGTATAGATTCGCGAGTAAGAATTACACATATTCTCATCTTTGGTTATAAAGCGCAACCGTTTAAGTATATTGCAGAAAAAAAAAAACAATGATTAAAATAAAATCGTAATGATCGTGATCATGTTCAGTCCTTTTGTCAACCCACTGTTGGATAAATCCCTCCCCACGTGGTATCGGTAATTATGGTTGTTTGACCATACTTCACCACGCTGGTGATGGGGGATGGGGGGTTAGGACATGATTCAGATATTACTCGCCACTGATGTGAGCCGTGGCTGGCAATCGAACCCAGTCCGCTGGGTTCCATTTCGCAGTGAGCCAACCACCGCGCCACCGCTCCTCCACACTCGCTTTAATAGTTTGCTCGCCAATAGCACTTGCCCCAAAAGTCTTCTAAGGCTACATGGAGGGAATCTTTGTCTTTGTGTAAATGAACACACATTCACATGTATGAGAAGAGTTCAACATCCGTGTTGTCCTTCCCCCGCACTTTCAATTAGCACGGTTGGCTACGTACGGTGCGAAAGAAGTTCAACATGCATATACACATGCGTGCAATCAGAAGAGATGGGAAATCACCTCCACCCCCCAATTTAATTCCTGGCGCCATGGGCCCACCACGATCAACCAACGCTCCGTCCCCATCCACCCATCCACGTACGCGCGCCTCACTCTCAAAACTCTCTCCTCTCTCTCCTCTCGCTCTCTCTTCTCGCAATCTCCGGCTGCTCCCCGAGTCGCTCTTTGCCTGCCGTCTCCTCTCGCGGTCCATTTTTCATCCGAGTCAGCACGATGGCACGAGGCAGGGCGGGCGGGCTGGCTTTTGGGGGAAACTCCACGGCGGCGAATTACAGCAGAAAGTTCTCGATTCACGAGGTCCTTGTTGGCTGTACCCGCTGGCACTGTTCTGCCCTCCGTCTCGCGTCCATGGCACAAAGTGGATTAAGGGTTTTGTTGTGTTGATTCTAGATTTCAAGTTTTCGTGACTGCAAGGATTCATGCTCTTTGGTTTTTTCGGTAAAGTCACGTAGGGAGAAAAAATATGAGAATAATTGTTTCATTTTTTTTACTTTTTACCTACGTGACTTTACCGTTTTGTTGTGTTGCTTCACGTGTATTTTATTTGCTGTTGTTTTGTTTTGCACGTTTGCTTGTATCGTCGGGATCTTAATCACTATATACGAGTTGTGAGGGGGGGGCAGTCGTCTACCTACCCCCCTTCCCAAATTCATAGCCAAAGAATCCACAGCCAGATCGCTGGATACCAGTAAAGAACGAGATATTTGTTATTTTACTCTACGTCGAGAGAGACAGATTATTAATATTTGTATTATTCTAGAAGGTTATGCCCAAGTATTGTATAACGCGCTGAGTGGAGCGGTGGCGCAGTGGTTAGCGCACTGCCTTGTTGAGCCCCCCCAGCGACCCGAGATTTGATGTCTCCGGTAGCGGAGACGCCAACAATCTGTACAAGTGATGAGCCAGGAGGGATCGCGACAAACAACGAACATGCTGGCCCGAACACGTTCCTTCGGAGTGGGTAGGTAGGAACTTGGTTGGACAGCGCATTCGTGCACGACAGACAGACAAAAAATCCCTGGTGGGGAGTGTGGAACCTGTTGTTCCTACCTGTACCAGGTCCCTGTGGGGTGGGCTGGTAGGAACAAACAAATGAATGGCTATAATAAAATGAAATGGCAAAAAATGGGCGCCAATAAGTGGACGGAAACGTAGACGTAGTGGAAGATAGGAAACAATAAAGTAGTAGTAACCGTTGTGGAAAAAATACTAGTATTTCAAAGTATGTACCTACGTGAGTGCAGCTTGGAGCAGACATAGTGAGTAGTAACAATCTGCACGATATGCAGATTGTTACTACCCCTGCCGCGGTAGCCCCGCCCAGCCCCGCGTAGCCCCGCCCAATACACCCCTAGCGGGGGAGAAATTGCCAGGCCTGGCTCTAGGCTGGAGACCCGCCGACGACGGGGAGGTAGGGAGTGTATTTTAATGTAAAAGCTTAAAATTTAAATGTTTCTATTTAAAAACATGAGGGAATGTAACAGTGTTAAACATTAACTCCCTTTCACACATGCGGGGGTACGATACGAAGGGAGAGTGTGAGGCCTAGTTCTAGGCTT
>CM025633.2:4909504-4949997 GCA_014621495.2 Entosphenus tridentatus
CACTTTTCCATTCTTGCGTGTGGCAGCGATCGTGTTCATGAGCTAAATGGCAACGTCGAGCGACTCGATGGCTTCAGGAGAGAGAGATATAGAGAGAGCTCGTGTCCGTGTATCACCAAGACGTGTATTACCAATACGTGCATCACCAATACGCGTATCACCAATACGTGTATCATCATTCTGAGACAACGCGATACAGTCAGCGCACGTTATTGCCAAATAAACCCGACGCTTGCGTGAGTCTACGTTGTCAACTCCGTGATGCACAGACTATGACTTTTAAACAACTTTTATTGCCGCCAGCAGCAAAAAGCACTGAAGGCGATTTCAATATGAAATACACAAAGTCACCAGCAAACAAATGAAAATAAACGCTACAAATCCACGCGCTGTGGCGCTAAAAGCACCGCGCACAACACGAAAGAAAAGCCACGTGGTGGTGTTGGTGTTCATCGCGCACGCCACGGTGACGAGCGAGCGCTTCAGAAGGTGAACACCACGAGGGTGCCGTCCACGCTGGTACAGAGAGGGGCTTTTCCGGCTCCCCAGCGTTTAAAAAAGTCGTGCACATCACCAACATGTGTGTGGTACATGGCGTGCTCCAGCCGGAGCCGCGCCTTGAGCAGGCCTCTGAACACTGGAAGCTCCACAGAGCAGCCGTCAGTGTCACCCTCCAGCATCTTTTTTCTCGTTCTGTACACCGTCATCTTCGCTTGCGCGCAGGCGAAGTTGGCGAGGTCGTGGCGCTTGTTGGCCAGGTAAGGCACCACAGAGAGAGCGGTTTCGTGCGGCGGGTGAATCGTTTCGCGCTCCGTGCTCGGAACCTGACTACCTGAGTTCCATCCCTGGCCACGGATAAAAAATAAAAAAGGCAGTGGGGCGAATGGTATCTGAACCGTGCCTGGGCTTTCCGCTACCAATTGAGTAACCCGGCACGGTACCTTTAGTGAGTTAGCTACCCGGGTAAAGACGCCAACGTTACGCCGACGTTGCATCAACGTTGGCGTGTGGTTGGAACCGTTGGACGAAGTCTTCTTGGTTCTTTCGGTAAAGTCACGTAGAGGAGAAGTAAAAAAATAAACATAATAAAATAATTCTCACGACGTTTCGGCCACAACGCAAGCAGCCGTCCTCAGGTGAAGAATGAAACGCAAGCAGCCGTCCTCACGGCTGCTTGCGTTGTGGCCGAAACGTGGTGAGAATTATCTTATTATGTTTTAATTGTATTATTGCATTACTTCCCTTCTACGTGACTTTACCGAAAGAACCAAGAAGATGAATCCCTGCAGTAACGAAAGCTTTAAATCATTGGACGAAGGTTGGACCAACGTCCGCCTAAACGGTCCCGCTTCTCAGAGCTGGAATGAGACAAACTAGGTGATGTGGTAGATAGCAGGAGACAGGGCAGCATAATTAATTGTTGTATTATACTTCTATGGCGCCCGGCCTTCAGCAACCCGAACTGCCCAGAGTGGTGAATTATGAACAAGGGACATTGACTGAAACGTCGCCTATTATACATTTGTCCTTTTTAAGGCCACACAGTGTTGTTGAATAATATGCTGCTGTTGTTGTTAATTGTGCTCGTGCAGCAGCAACAGCAGCAACAACAGCAGGACTGTCGCCAAATAATTTGTCTAACAGTTCTAAGCCATTGCATTGGTGACGCATCCCAAAGCGGCAGAGACCCCCTCCTGCAAATGAGGTCACGAGACTCGGACGAAACTTTTCCGTGCGAACAAAATACGTCACGATGGTAGTTTCTTTGAGAAACCACGTTGATCATGGCGTTGAATACTGACACGTAATAATAATAATAATAAGAACAACGCAATTCATTTGAAACTTTAATTGTAAACAAAAATAGTATTCGTCAATAATAATTATTGTTATGGCTTAGGAACACCAATCGATATGACGCTTCCACATTGCTGGCGAGTGCTCGGAGACACCCTTGACATTTGTCACTTAACACGCAAGCGACAATTTGTGGCACGTGCTCCCCCCATAGAGATGATTGCGAGCAGCAACCCGCAGCGACCAGCGTGGTGAAGTATGGTCACATCACCTCCATGACAGACAATGGTATGGGGAGACATTCGTCCAGCAGTGAATTCACAAAGGTCAAAGGACTGTAAATCATTATGTGTCATTTGAGTTTGTTGGCGACGTACGGTGCGAAAGAAGATCACCATACATACATTAATATTATTATAATAATAGGGGGTTTCCCCTTCTTTCTGGCTACACAACTGAAACCTTTTTACAAGGAATCACGTCTGCATTAACCACAATACTTGTGGTCAGAACACAAACAAAAAAACATACTGTGATAATATATGCATTGTCCTTGAAACTGATTGGTCCACACCAGAGACAGCTTTCTTTTGAGCCTCGTCTCAAACGGTGTCAGACCAGAGGACGCCAAAAGGCGAACAGCACAAAGACAACGCACTATCAGAGTAATGAGAGCTCGGGGTGAGCAGCTACATCATGGGACCTCCTTTGCCAGTACCAAAATATAATAATAGGTTTTTCCTCTTTTTCATGGCAACAAAACTGAAACCTTTTTACGAGTAACCATGTCACTGCATTAACCACAATACTTGTGGTCAAAATACAAACAAAAAAACATACTCTGATAATATATGCATTGTCCTTGAAACTGATTGGTCCACACCAGAGACAGCTTTCTATTGAGCCTCGTCTCAAACGGTGTCAGACCAGAGGACGCCAAAAGGCGAACAGCACAAAGACAATGCACTATCAGAGTAATGAGAGCTCGGGGTGAGCAGCTACATCATGGGACCTCCTTTGCTAGTACCAAAATATAATAATAGGTTTTTCCCCTTTTTTATGGCAACAAAACTGAAACCTTTTTACGAGGTACCATGTCACTGCATTAACCACAATACTTGTGGTCAGAATGCAAACAAGACATTATCGTGATTGTTCCTCGATCGGCATGAGATTTGCAGTGGGGTAAATGTGCGAGATGCTCCCACCTCTTTCGAGACGTCTGGCCACGCGCGATAGAGCGGAGCCATAAATACGCTCCTTGAGGGCCTCGTTGGAGCTCATCTCCGCCCAGTGGTGGTGCGAAAGCAATTGCAGCGCTGCGCCTTTTGCCTTTCACCGATCCAGAAGAGGGCCAGGCTAAAACGGTGCATGCCCATCACCACCGGCTGTGCGCGCCGTGGCCTGGAATCGAACCTACGTTGGCTGGGATTTTAGCAGCGTGCACGAACCGCTTACGGCAAACAAGGTTCCCCGCATGTGAGTCGTGAGATAACCCGGGGACGGACTTGCAGAGTCTCAAGACCGCGCTTTCAGGAGGGTCCTGCATGGGGGGGGGGGGGGTGTTTGGTCCATTGGATTGACAACGAGCCTCTGGCTTCACGTGGGGGGAGGGGAGGGGTGGGGGGCGCAACACCTCAATGATCTCGCCAAGGAGCATCAACCATCACGCGAACTTTGCTCATCATCATCCTCCCAGCAGCAGCAGCAGCGGCTTTTTGCTCAACCATCGCACATAGACGGTGGTCACGGCAAATGCGCTTCTGTGGCCGTCTGGAACGCTCTTCCTTCCGATGGTAGGAAGCGACTGGAGCTTGTGCACTTTTACATCATCGAGATCGACGAACTCATTTCTTTAGAACAGTTTTGTGTGTGTGTGTTGAGTTTGTTGTCCATCCGCCCGCTCCTCCGAGTAGCACGTTTGGCTCCGTACGGTGCGAAATAAGTTCATCATGCATACAACGTACATACAACGTACATACAACGTACATACAACATGCATACAACATACATACATACTAGATACGTAACCCGGGGAGAAGTCGGAGGGAACCCGCGAAGCATACGAGGTGGTGACACGGAAGCGCCGTCCCGATGGATTCAATAATCCGTTACTGCGTTGCAGTGGTTAGCGCTGCGCTGTGCTCCGAACGCGGCCACCCGAGTTCGATTCCCGCTCACGGCCACCAACACCACCAGTGAACACGTGTGGTGGGCCTTCCCTAGGTCGACTCGGCCTCAAATGAGCACCCGGTGCGTGGGTGTATAAGCATCGCCACTAGGGAGACAAAGGCGGCCGGGCGTGGTGCTGGCCGCCCCACCCCGTCGTGTGACTTTCCTGCCTTCAAAGCTGCTACTCGCCAACAGCACTCACCCCAAGAGTCTGTTAGGGCTACACGAGGGGATCTCGATTTTGTATGCAGGCATGCAGTCCATACAGCACATGCAGTCTATACGCCTCTTCGTAATACACCCAGCCGCGAATCTAATTCATCTGCTCATAATAACCGAGAAATTAGATTTTTGCGTTAACTATCTTGCCAAGCGAAGCTGGGGGGGGGGGGGGGCGCATCTATGGAGGATGGAGGAGGAGGTGGAAGAGGATTCCTTTGTTAAACGAGCAATGAAAAGCCGTTCCTCCAGAGCTCACAAGCGATGCAAGCAGCCACCATCAATAAAAATATCCTTTGCTTTAAAAAGCTCTGACACTCAGAACGATTGAATTTAATACCCCCCCCTCTCCCCCTCCCCCTCCTCCTTCCCCATCCACCAGACCTCCCCCCCCAGCCCGCCCATCCCATGAGTGCCACGTGTACCCCGCCGCTCTGAGAACGCGAGCCATTATTTGGTGACGTCAATATTGTAGTTAGCAGAGATAGGGGGGGGTGATGTCTACCATCGAGCAGCAAACAAAACAAACCCTCCCCTTCCCCTCTGCCACCCTTTGCGGTTATTTTCTCGTTTTGTCTTCTCTGACAGGCCGTGCGGGTTATGAACGTTGCGATCATTTGGCTGTTACAACCACACACGCGCACCGGCGAGCGTTTAATCATTGGCGGGGTCTTCTCAAGAGTAATATAATGCAATCACGAATGCCCCATGCTGTGCAACTTGGGGGCTAAAAATCTGTGGTCTCGTGATGATGACATCGGCCGCATTTTACGCGTATAAATTGTAATCGTACGTAATAATCTACCGCCCTCGATTAAGGCGGCTCTCCGCGGGCAGTCTCGGTGATGGGGAGCTGTTTGACCATACTTCACCACGCTGGGCAAGGCAGGACTGGTGAAGGGGCTGGTGGCGGTGTGGGGGGTGGTGGTGGCCAAGGATCGGTTCAGACATCACACGCCAATGATGTGAGACCTCGGTGAACCTGAGTTTGACGTGCGCTACCCGCTGCGTGCATACGGCGCCACGGTGGCTAGGAGATGTTAGCTACCTCGCCAGGTATACAGGAGGTCGTGGGTTCGATCCAGATCTCGACCCTGAGGGTGTGCTGTATTTTTTAAAATGTGCGTGTCTCTCTCGCCGTGGTCGCGTGGACTTTTTCGCCGGGTTCGCCAGCGTTCCCCACCACATTTACAATAAACATCCACGCGTTCAGACAATGTGGCCGCTATGAATTTCCACACGATGAGCCGCTTGGTTGAGCTATCATTTGTGATAGCCAGGTCGCTTCTGAAAAATAACTATACAGCCCAGTGGGCCTTACCTGGTAACATCAAATAAAAGCAGGTATTTTTTGTTGTTCAGTATCACGATAGATATTTGCCCGCTGTGGTAATTAACAAGGCGATGGATTTCGATTTAAAGCTTTCGTGACTGCAGGGATTCATCTTCTTGGTTCTTTCGGTAAAGTCAAGTAGAAGGGAAAGAATAAAATAATAATAAAAAAATTCAACATAATAAAATAATAATAACATTTTTATTATGTTTTATTAATTATTATATTATTTTATTATGTTATATTTTATTATTTTATTATTTCCCTTCTACGTGACTTTACCGAAAGAACCAAGAAGAAGGCGATGGATTCCCACCGGGATAGCCTCACTGAGTCTCAAGGCTCATTGCGAGGAGGGTCCTGGGGCAGTTGGCTGGCCTTGAATGGGAGTTTGGCTTCGTGTGACGAGAAAAGCAGAGATCCTGGAGAAACCTCGGCACTCATACGAGGGGTTAACCCGCACGAGCTCTACACAGTCAGATTCATGATGCATGATTGATGACGACGATGACGATTGCTTTATTAATTTATCATGATGATGATATTAATAATACTAATGGATGATTGATGATGGTTCATTATTATTGATGATGATGGTGACTGGATGATACAAATTATGACGAGTGATTTATATATTGATGCACATATTGATACTAGACATGTGGAAAAACGCTTTATAGCTCATCGTATTCCTCCAGTATAAATACATATTCTGATTCTGATCATTATTGACATTAATTATGGTTACGTATGATTGTTTAATGATGTTAATTCGTGACTGCTTGGATGATGACGATGATGATAATGTCTGAATGCTGCCGCTGCTGATAATATTGATTGAATTATTGATCGATTGGACGATTATAATTAATGTATTGATTGATCGGGTGCTTCTACTGCTTCCACTGCTTCTGCTGATGATGATGACGACGACGACGACGACGAGGAGGCTGCTCATGTCGATGCTGCTGCCGATGCTGAAATCAAGGCGACCCTGAGTCCTGACCAAGACGCCCACCCACGCGTTTGACAAACCCGTCGCCTCTTCGGCCGCAACTCGAGCGCGCCCGGACCTCGCCGATCCAGAGACGATGCCGAGGGACAAGCACCCAACGTGGCAAATCCGCCTCGTCACCTCGCGGCCGCGACTCGCAACAAAGCCGACGGCTCGACGGTTCAACATTTTGCGCGCCACGCAACGCATTCCGAAGCTGTCAACTTGTTCCCCGCGGCATTGTCTAACCCTGACGGACGGACGGCTGTCCCCGTGTGTGCCCCCCCCCCCGTAACCCCCACCCCATAGTCTTCCCGGCCGCCACCACCGTGTCTCTGTGTCTCCGTGTCTCCGCGTCTCGGCGTTATCCGGGTCTTCGTGTCAACCGCGGCTGACGGCGGGCGGGCGGTGTCCGCTTTTGGTTTGCGGAAAAACTGAAGAAAGCCCCCTGGAACGCGCCTCGATTGTTCCCGCTGACGTGTCCCAGACGTGGCCTCGGCTTCTGGAAGTGACAGCTCTCTGTCTCTCTCTCTCGCTTGTTTATTGGGTAAACATCACGGCGACGTGGGGGGTCACGGCACCGGCGTCGCGGCGATGTTGTTGATGTAAATCGTCGTCGTCTGTCGATTTACTGCTGGATGAAGGCCTCCACACCCACCTCTCGCACGGCTCTGTGATGTGCCACATGCAAGTGCCAGATTAGCGTAGTAGCAACAGTAGCTAAATATGTAGTAGCTACGGGCCCCGCACTTCCAAGGGCTTCGCTCTAAACGCTTTCAAGCTATCAATTCCGGTTCAGTGATTCTGCACTTGCTCTATTACTATAGTATTATACCGCCTTCTGCTTTTATGAACGACTGGGTGTTTAAGGTGAGCGATTTGTCATATTATCTAACTGTATAGCAAATGAAAAAACAAACAATTACTTGCCTATGCAAGTGAAAAAATTGTGTTTTAATATTTACGTTTTTTTTTATTTAGGGCCCCTTTATAACATCTCATACAGGCCCCGCACTCGCTTCATCCGGCACTGCACGTGCCCACCCCCGTCTAGCAGAGACCTGGGACATACCCATTGAGAAATGAGACCCCTTTGAGTGATCGTCATCTGTTGCTGTGGTGGTGCAATGGTTCACACGCTGAGACTTGCAATCTCAGAGGTCATCGGCTCGATCTCCAGGCGCGGCAGTTGAAACTATGAAACTTTTTACTTTTTTTATCTTACCAGCTAAGGCCCACTAAGCTCCGTAGCTCTTTTCAGAAGCGACCTGGCCACAAATGATAGCTCAACAAAAGTGGCTTGTCACGTGGGAATTTAGAGCAGCCAAATACTCTCTAAACGCGTGACGTTGATTCTAAATGTGGAAGAAAAAACCGGAGCACCCGGAGAAAAATCCACGCGACCACGGGGAGAAAATGCAAACCCAAATATACAACAGCAGGCGTCAGGGTTGTGGATCGAACCCACTACCTCCTTCATACCAGGCGAGGGAGTCAATATCTCACCACCGTTAATGAGTCCAGACCAGGTATTTTACTCGTCGGTACTACCTGAGGTCGCAAAACTTATTTTCGTTCCAATGCCTTGATATGGCCAGAGAATGATGTGACAACGATTTGAAATGAATAAGTTACCAAGTCATTAATTCGTCCTAGCCGTATTCACGTACATCGTTTTTGCTGTACCCTTTATGGTACCAATATCTGACCGATGTGGAAAAAGTTTCTCAAATCCCGTCTCTGTCTACCCAGGACCAGCGTGTAAGAGTAGACCAACATACCTTATAGAGCAGCTTTCTAGAGCTTCCTCAGCAGTGGCGAAAGCGAGACATTGCAAGTGCTGCGCTTTGCTTTTACCTTCACCATTATTTATTTCGGTGTACTCCACAAAGATAAAGATCACCCGCACCCCCAGTGTAGCCTTTGACGACTCTTAGGGCAAGTGCATTGTTAGCGAACATCAATTACGGTCGTAAGGGTGCCAAACAAGGCACGGCCGCCTTTGTCTTCCCGGTGCTGATGTTTTTTTTTTTCCCACAGCGTACCAGATACTCATTTCAACGTGCAACTCTTATCAGCTCGATCATCACGAGGAGTGCACAGGGTTCATACATTGTAAGTTCTGAGTCGACCGAGCATTAACCACTGCGCCGCCGCTACCTTCGTAACAAAGACAAAGATAAAAACTCCCCCATATAGCCTTAACAGACTGTAGGGGCAAGTGCTGTTAGCGAGCACCTATGAAGGCCGCAACGGTACACGAGGGGGTGGGTGGCCAGCACCACGCCCGACCGCCTTTGTCTCCCCAGTGGCGATGTTTACACACCACACCAGGTACTCATTTCAGGCTGAGTCGACCTAGGGGATGCCCAGGACCGGTTCAGATAATCGTCACTGGTGTTGGCCGTGAGCGGGAATCGAACCCGGGTCGCTAGGTTCATAGCGCAGCACGCTAACCGCTACACCACCGCTCCCCTCGTAACACACACACACGTACAAAGTCACACAAAGGCAAAGACGCCCCCCCCCCCATACATCTTTTACCAGACTGTTGGGGCAAGTGCTCTTAGCGGGCATTTACGAAGGTCGGGACGATACACGAGAAGGTGAGTGGCCAACACCACGCCCGGCCGCCTTTGTCTTTCTAGTGGCGATGTTTACACATTGCACCAGGTACTCAATTGAGGCTGAGTCGACCTAGAGGAGGCCCTAGGACCGGTTCAGATAATGCTCGCTGGGTGTTGGCCGTGAGCGGGAATCGAACTCGGGTCGCCGGGTTCATAGCGCAGCGCGCTAACCACTACACTACCGCTCCCCACACTGACACACACACTGACACACACACACACTGACACACACACACCTACACTGACACACACACACACCTACACTGACACACACTGACGACATACGCTGAGATCCTGCTGCGTGCTGGGGAGGCTGGTGGGGCCCTCACCGCAAAAGTGTTGACTTTGATATAAAGTCAACTCCTGGCGGATTTCAATGCAGATTGCATTGCGAGCAAAATGCACTTCTCGCAAGACGTGATGCGACCCGACTCGAGTTTCATCAACTCAGCCTCCACGCGCTCCTGCTGCCAGGATCCGCGGCCACCGTAGCGACACGCAATTGATTTAAATAAATATCTGTGTGTGTGTGTATATATAAGTAATGAAAAGCAGTGGGGAATAAGTAAAGGAACCTAATGGGTTTATGTCAGCCCTACTGTAGACTAAGAGGGCCAGATTCGCATCTTGATGGAGCGTCACACCAACGCTGGGGTAGGGACGTAGCGATGCGCTACGATTTATAAATTTGACAACGTGACGATTTGTCGCGATAACTGTTTTCCAGAGATGTGTAATTGTAACCCCCCCCCCCCACTTTTTAAACCCTTGGTACACCACGGGAAGGGATGTGGAATCATGTATATAATGTAGATGTGGTGGATGGGAGGGTGATGATGATTATGATGGTGGTGGATTATGAGATGGTAAGGAAGATAGAGAGAAAACAAAAGAGTGGCATGTTCTGTTTACGTGATAAATCTTGCTCATTGGCTGCGTCGGGTGGTGGCGGGTTTAACGACACATTTATATTTACGCGATCTAATCCCCCGCAAAAATCCCCTCTATTATGGAGAAAAGAGAAAAGTTTATAGCAATAATAATCATGTCTAATCCACTGCTGGATGACAGCCTCCCCAGGCCGGAGGGTTGTTTGACCATACTTCACCACGCTGGTCGGTGGAGGTTGTCGAAGGAGCGCGTGGGTAACCCGCGACGGACGGCATCTGAAGTTAGCCGCGACTCCATCCCCAAGCAGGGCTTGCATTGTGCGTGCGGCTTGTCCGGCTAGACCCAGGTGTCGGCAGCAATGCGGCTCTCCGCTGACTGCTTCGTGACTGTGATGTCCTGCGTGGATTCACATCGCATTGCGGCCCTTGAAACATTGCGTTTTGATACCGAATAATAAGATATTTTTTAAAGAAAGGCTCTTCCCGTTGCTTTCGTTGCCGATCCCCTGGGGGCTCGGCAACCCACAAATGTGTGTCCGTTCCCGGCGCACTCCATCCAGTATGCTTCTCGCTACGAGGTGTGGCTATTAGTCTCGTGCCTACTCCGGTCTGCTGCGATGACCTGCGACCCGCGACGAGCAAAAACGATTCGGTGAGAAACTTGATGCCCATTCTCCTGCTTGTGTATGGCAATGATGTGCCCAATATGAGCTGCTGCTGCTGCTGGCCACGACGAGAGGGTTTCAGCAGAGGGAGTTCGTGTCGCTCGTCCTCCTCCTTCCGTTGAAGGAGCGCAGACAGCGGTGGTGTTGACTGGCCTGTCTTTAATGTATCTCCACGTGTCTCTGTGGGGTCTCTATATGGGTGATCTATGGGTTCACTGTATGGTGCATTGCTTGAGTTGCGTGGCCACAGACGCACCACTGTGGCTTGTATTTAATGCTTCTCTATGGGTCTGTATGTGCTCTGTGTGTCTCTATGTTTACCTGCGGTTCTCTGTGGGCTTACTGAGTGGGCCCATCGTTTGGGTTGCGTGGCCGCAGTCGCACTCCTGTGACGTCTCTGTGGGTCTCTACGAGTCGCTGTTTATCTCTGAGTCACTCTGCACGTCTCTCCGTCTTCTTGTTGTTGCGGACAGCGACGTGGTTCGGGGGCTGCTGGAGCGTGCCAATGCCGACGTCTGCTTCTGTTGTGGGCCACGACGAGAGGGCTTCAGCAGAGAGAGAGAGAGATCGTGTCGTGTCGCTGTTCCTTCTTCGTTGAAGGAACGCAGAGCGCGGTGGGTTCAGTGGTGTGGTCCATAGTTTAGGCAGCGATCACACTGTTGTGGTTTAATTTATTTGCTTATTATTTATTTGATTTTAAATGTAATACCACCTCCACCCAAGGGAGTATCAACACGTCGTACACTGAAATGAAATGCAAAGACACTCATATAATGTTGAAGATAAAGCTATGAGAAAACAGAGTCATGCACTCCCTTCTAAACACACTGAGGCTCTTTAATATTGTATATCTGTGCATCTCTGTCTCTCTGTATCTCTTTGAGTCTCCATGTATCTCTATAGTCCACAGGCTGGGTCGCATGGCCACGATCGCAGTGTGATTTAGCCCTGACCCCAACCGAACGCACACACACACACACGTGTGCGTCATTGCATATACATACACACGCGTACACACACGCAAGTGCGCGCAACAGTGGCAGGGCAATTTCTTAAAGGTGGGCTGCTGCTGCTGCTGCTGCTTCGCGTTCACCTCGAGGACACGGCGAGGGACATCTGACGAATTAAGCGGCGTGATGAATGCATTCGCCACGACGACGACAACAACAACAACAGCAGCAGCAGCAACAAACGAACAACGCAAACCCGACACGACAACGGGGGCTCACGTCACCCCATCACTCATCCACTCGTGCGCGCAACCATCCACGTTTGTCAAAAGCCCTTTTCTGCATGGGGGAAGAAAGGGGAAAAAAACACACACAATTTATTTAACTATATATATTCATTTTTATTTTCTCGCTAAAGGAATTGAGGCCTCCCCCACTTCTCCCTCCCCACCCCACCCCACCTCCCTCCTCCCGTAAAAATAAAATACTCAGCCGTCATGGACTGACCTGGGCTCTTTCTGTCTTTCGCTCTCTCGCTCGCTCGCTCTCTCGCTCTCTCGCTCGCTCCCTCGCTCCCTCGCTCAATGCAGCGAGGGTTTTCATAAATCAGCAATCAATTTGAGAACGAGTGAAGTTAATTGCGCGCGACGGGAGCGCGCTCGGCTGCGGCGCAAGGTCAGCGCGTAACTCACGGAGTCGCTGGGAAGACCCCCCCCCGCCCCCCCTCCCTGACTCAGATCTGCAAGGAGGCACAGAGGGATACACCCGTGTAGCCTGGACGGGCTGTTGGGGCAAGTGCTGTTAGCGAGCACCTATGAAGAGCGACACGGCACACGAGGGGGCGAGTGTCCAGCAAAGACAATGACAAAGATCCCCCGTATAGCCTGGGGCAAGTGCTGTTAGGGAGCACCTATGAAGAGCGGCTCGGCACACGTGGGGGTGGGTGGCTAAGACAAAGACAAAGGTCCCCCGTGTAGCCTAAACGGGCAGTTGGGGCAAGTGCTGTTAGCGAGCACCTATGAAGAGCGGCTCGGCACACGAGGGGGTGGGTGGCTAAGACAAAGACAAAGATCACCCGTGTAGCCTGGACGGGCTGTTGGGGGCAAGTGCTGTTAGCGAGCACCTATGAAGAGCGGCTCGGCACACGACACGAGGGGGTGGGTGGCTAAGACAAAGACAAAGGTCCCCCGTGTAGCCTGGACGGGCTGTTGGAGGCAAGTGCTGTTAGCGAGCACCTATGAAGAGCGGCTCGGCACACGAGGGGGTGGGTGGCTAAGACAAAGACAAAGGTCCCCCGTGTAGCCTGAACGGGCTATTGGGGGCAAGTGCTGTTAGCGAGCACCTATGAAGAGTGGCACGGCACACGAGGGGGTGGGTGGCTAAGACAAAGACAAAGGTCCCCCGTGTAGCCTAAACGGGCAGTTGGGGCAAGTGCTGTTAGCGATCACTTATGAAGAGCGGCACCCAGCAGCAGGATGGAGCGGCGAGATCCCAGCTTCGTGGAGTTCTTTGGGGACGGCCTGGGAAGGCTTTTGTTCAGCAGTGGATTGAGCATGGCTGACGAAGGGTAACGATGAATTCATTAATATGCACGGCGTGTGTCTAGAAGTCCTTCATCCAGCAGTGGATTGACAATGGCTGACGGAGGTGATGGATGCGTGGATAATGAATGCACCCGGAGTGCACCGCGCGCGGTGACTGCTCGGCCGAGTCCCCCCCCCACCCCGCCCCCACCCCGGGCGTGCGAGGCGCCTCTGATGGAGTCTGCGACTTCATCAGAGGCGGAGCTCAAAGTCACTTTTGAAAGACGCAATCATCACGACGGCGACAACAACAACAACAGACAGACAACAACCACTGCGCGTCTGTCCACGCGACTCATCTCGCGTGTGTTTCCCCCCCCCCCTCCCCCTGTACCACCACCACCTGCTGCTGTGGGCGTGAGTGATGGGACGGTTTTCGGAAAGCGTCCGCTTCATGATCGCTGACAAATGATGATGCATTAGGCTCAATCCCACGGCTCGCAGGAGAGAGAGAGAGTGCAGAGGAAGCGAGATTGGAACTCGTGCACGCTCCCGATTCTCCTGCCGCAGCGGTGAGCATCTGGTCGCCATCTCGTCCGCGCGTCTCTCGGCAGCTGCAATGTGGGAGACGGAGCAAACGGACTTCAATGTTCTAATAACAATGCGGTAGGAGTAGTAGTAGTAGTAGTGCAGGGATGATGCTGCTGTCGTGGTATAACAGTTAAGAGTGCACTGGAACTCACTGGCGGAGCCAGTGGGGGGGGGGGGGGGGGGGGGGGCGTGGCCCCGCCCCCCCCCCCCAATGATGCGATCGAAATCCCTCATTTCGATCGGATCATTGGGGTTTATTAGTAATACATCGTCATTTTGCGACACCCACTGCCGCTGTGAAGCACATGATTACGTGCCAGGGACTCTATGAGACGATAGGACAATAGTCTGAGTCCATAATTGGCAATAAGTAACGGCAAAGCAGTTATAAGTGACTCACAGAATTGTGCGCAGTTGCGTATCCAGTCAACACGACTTCCCTGAAGGCATCAACACCTTCAGCGAACGCGATGCCGATCACACGACGCGGTTCGAATTCGACCCTCGATCGATGGCTGCGCCATCGCCGCACACGCGTCGAATAAAAAGCGAGGGACAAGTTCCTTACTCACTAACAACTCCTTACTAACAACTCCTTACTCACTAACAACTCCTCTATCATTTATCATTGCTGGAGGGGTTCACCGCCCCACCCCTACCTGCAAATCCTGGCTCAGCCATTGCTGGAATTCGCAATCCAAAGCTTGCCGATTCGAACTCCCACCACTACCACCACCCCGACGCCGCTGCTGTGACCGAGATGTCAACTACCTCGCCTGGTACGCGGGAGATCGCGGGCTCGATCCCGAGCCTGACCGCCTGCATGTTTTGGTCGTGTGCGTGTCTCTCTGTCTCTCTCTCTCTCTGAGGTCGCGTGGATTTTTCTCCGGGTCCTCCAGTTTTTTTCCCCCTCCACATTTCGAAAAGCGCGTTTGGAGTATTTGGCTGCTCTAAATGTCCACATGACAGGCCACAAGTTATCATTTGTGGCCAGGTCGCTTCTGAAAAAAATAGCTCTCTAGCTCAGCGGATCTTACCTGGTGAAATAGAAATAGTGCACCGTGACGTTTATAAATCATCCGTCTACTCAGAAGCGTGAACGAGCACACGGCAGTTCGTCGAACGGAAGTTCGCGTGTGGTGGGGTACAGTGTGGGGACTCACACCTGCTCTTCGGGGCCGTCCATAAATGACGTCACGCACCTACGGGGGGGGGGGGCGGTTTGAGAAATGTGACGTCACATCAAAATGCGCAACTTTAAATAAATATAGACAACACGTTCTACTTAATTAAATAGACTTTTTAATAAATGTTTTCTCCTACAACATCAGAGTGCAGCGCCACATTAAATACGCACTACAATGACAATAGCTTAAAGCGATTGGAAGCATTTTTTTGGGGGGGGCAGAGTTTGTGACGTCATATTTGAAGGGGGGGCTGACTTTTTGTGACATCGTGTGACGAAGGGGGGGGGGGGGGCAAAAAATCGTCCAAAAACGCGTGACGTCATTTATGGACGGCCCCTAAAGGCTTTTCTCTTTGTCAATGCACTCCAGGACGAGAGCCTCTCTGCGCGGTGCGAGGTCGAGGCGGTTTGTTTAACCATACTTCACCGCGCTGGCCAACGTGGGCAACGTAGACTGTTGGAGCGTAGTGCAGTAAAACAATGGCCTTTGCTGCTGTTGCAAGATGTTGCTGCTGCTGAATGATGATGACACGATGTACGTCAGCATGCAAAGGTAAAGACCCCCCCCCCCCGTATAGCCTTAACAGATTGATGGTGGCAAGTGCTGTTAGCGAGCACCCATGAAGGCTAGTACGACACTTGGAGGGGGTGGCCAGCACCAAGCCCGGCCGCCTTTGTCTCCCGAGTGGCGATGTTTACACACCACACCAGGTACTCGTTTGAGGCTGAGCAAACCTAGGGGAGGTCCAGGACCGGTTCAGATAATCGTCACCGGGTGTTGGCGGCCGTGAGCGGCAATCGAACTCGTGTCGCCGGGCTCGTAACGCAAGCGCTGCACACAAAGACAAAGAGCCCTCGTATAGCCTGAACAGACCGTTGGGGCAAGTGCTGTTAACGAGCAAGTGCTGTTAACGAGCAAGTGCTGTTAACGGCACCACGCCCGGCCGCCTTTGTCTCCCGAGTGGCGACGTTTTGCACATCGAACCAGATACTCATTTAAAAGGGCTGAGTCGCGCACACAGACACACACACACAGACACACGCGCGTGTCTGTGTGTGTGTGTGTGTGTTGAGACGCGGGTCACGCGAACCCAATGGCTCACAATCGCATCAGGGAGTGAGTGGGCTGGCATCTGCGACGGGCGACGGGCGCACACGAGGCAGCGTGTTCTGGCACACGCGCACATATTGACGACGCGTGGTGCCTTTCACAATAGTTCAACAGTTTCTGCTTGGCTGGCATATTCTTTCTCTTAAAATCCACTTTCACCTGGCCCCCAGCAACAAACAGGGAATGGGGGAGGGGTGGGGGTGGTGGTGGTGCTGGTGGTGCTGGTGTGTGCACGGAGCGTGCTGTGCTCTCGGGGCATGAAGCTACGTGGCGCTGCTGGTTTGCTGCTGGTGGCCGTAGCGGATGGATGATGGGTGGGTGGGGTGCGTCGTCTGTGTCTGTGTGTGTGTGGGTTGCTGGGTTTTTTGACAGCGGGATATCGGAGGGCACTATCCCTCCCACTGACTAATCACCCGCGATCAGCGTGCACAAAAGCCATCCATTTAGCGCGACAGACACCGGGGTCTGAGAGGTCACAGATAGCCGGGGGTGGTGGTGGTGGTGGTGCTGGTACCCTAAGCCGAGAACGGTGTGTGTGTGTGTGGGGGGGCAGTTCATGGGCCACCCCTAGGTCGACTCAGCCTCAAATGAGTACCTGGTGCGGTGTGTAAAAACATCGCTACTGGGAAGCCAAAGGCGGTCGGGCGTGGTTGCTGGCCACCCACTCACTCGTGTGCTGTTGCGGCCTTCATAGGTGCTACTCGCGAACAGCACTTGCCCCCCCAGTGTGTGCGGGGGGGGGGGGGGGGGGGGGCCCCCCCAATGTGTTTGCGGCGCGTGGGCGTAAAAACCCCCCCCCCCCCCCCATAGAGGGGGTGACGGATCCCTGGCAAGAAAGGGGACTGTGACCCGCTAATGTCCCAGGCCAGCATGTGCGCGCATAGTTACCGGGGTCAGGCAGATGCAAGCGCAGGGGGGGGGGGTGGCGGTGGACGGGGACGGTCAATTGATGGCCCCGGGGGCGGTTGTTCTCGCCTTTGTGGACGCGCTGGTAGCATTTAGGTGGCTTACAAGGCGGCGTGACAGAGACGCCTTGGGAAAGGAGGAGCAAAGGAGATGCCCCCCCCCCACACCACCCCCTCCACCCCCGCTTCGGTAGAGCGTCTCTCCGCTGTACCTTCCGCACCCCCAAGACCCCCCTTCCCCCCACTTGTTAGGAATTGGTCAAGAACATTGGCAGGCGGATGGTTGGTGATGGGTGATGTGTGATGGGGTGGGTGGGTGATGTGGAATTTGGAAGAGACAGGTGAAATAGACTTGCGCGCGCGTGCATGTCAATCCACTGCTGGATGGTGGTCTCCCCCCCCCCCCCCCCCCCCCCGTGCCGTGGGGGTTGTTTGACCATACTTCACCGCACTCGTCAGGGCGGGTTGGTGAAGGCGGAAGAGGGGAGACGTTAGAGCACAGGGTGGCTCAGATGTCGTGAACACCCCCCCCCCCAAACATTTTTTTGTCCATTCGCATATAAATTTCTGTTGTCCTTTAAAATAAGAAAGTTTTAGAGAAATCAAATGTGGGTCACAAGACATCTGGACCACGCTGTATAACAATAGGTGTTTTTAAATCCTTTATATTAAGTTCGCTTGCTTGCTTGCTTACGACCGTGCAAATCTTTCGGTCGTTTTTAACCCACTTCCCGTGATTCAATCGAGCTGACATTTTGCACACAGACTCGTTGTGCGTGACAATGCATTTTCGTTAAAAAATGTTTCCAAAATTTTACACTGTTTAGGGGAATTTTTTTAAATATTTAATTACCAATTGCTTAATGCTGCCAGACAATCATCTGACCCATAGGTGGCAGCCATCTCAAGCCAGAGGACGAGAGGACTCTAGCCGCCACGCATATAAAGGATTTATAGTGAAAAACTTTGTTTTTACGGGTTACATTTTTTTTGCACTGCTCTCTGCTGACCTATAGCACCTGGGATTTGCGTGGGAGTGGTTACCTCTCCAAGGACCAGCAGGGCTCAACCCAGCTGAACGTCCGATATCTGAGGACATCGTGCGCATTCGGGTGACTTGTTTCAATGACACGTGCACAGAGATGGGCCCCATACAGTCGCGTACAAATGAGTGCCTATTAAGCGTTCTTAGCAAATACATCTCAAGATACACAAAACAACCCTGACCGCCTTTGTCTCTCCAATTCTGATGACATACGGCGCCACAGACCCATTTAAGGCCGAGTTAACCTAAGACGGCTTCTGATGCCACTTGCCTAAGACGTAAGTATTGGCTGTGGCCAGGATTAGAACTTCACCTCAACGAGGTCTGCGCATCAAGGGGTCACCACCATTCCACGTACACAGACGACACAATCCAGACCAGCCATGGACTATACTTGGGCTGTCGGGGCCCAGTGCTGTTATCAAACACCGACTGTATTAAGACCGCAACCGGCTCAACGCCCAGCCGCGTTTGTCTCACCCCGAATGCTGATAGCGTATTTCCCACCCCGGACTAATTTAAGGTTGAGTCGACCTAGGGGAGATCCCGGTCCGGTGCAGATATCACTCGCTCACGTCAAGTCTATGCGCCGATTGTGGTGTCGGTAAAAGTTATAAGGCGGCGTCAATGAGTTTTGCTCTTTTTGCTCGACCATTTCCGAGTGCGCTAACCACTGCGCCATGGCTCCACCAAACAACAACAAGCGCCATTCGCCACTAAGTGGTGGTGACGCCAGGCTAGGTGCACGTTGAGGCCACGTGAAGTGGTCGAACGCCCGCCGGCAGGAGGTCACGGGGCAGACCCAGCAGGTGCCATGGGTCGACTGACTGAGATGAGTGGCTGATGCACCACCTGTGCCCCCTACTGTGCCAACTTTCTGTGCTTTAGCCACCCGGCGCTCCGCTCGTTGTTGTGAGCGTCGCTCCTCCGCCCTCCGTTGTTGTTGGTGGGCGACTGCGTCCAACTGCCCAGTAGCGTCCTTCACGAGCCTCCTCCACAGAGGCCGATCTTGACACGGCTGGTACCAGTCACCGGCAAGTCCACTCAGCTCCACGTCCTCTTGTACCACAACACTCCATCTCTTCTCTAGCCCGTGCCGCGCCCGTTTAGCCCCCTCTATGCGGCCGAACAAAAGCTGTTAAGGCATGCGGTGGCTGGGCATGCGGGCTACATGGCCCAGCCAACACTCCCACACACGCCACACGTACAGATTTCTAAAGTGTGTGGGGGGGGGCAAGTGACGTGAGCGAACCAGCACCACGGCTGGCCGCCTTCGTCTTCCCGGTTGGGTTTCAATTTACGGCGCAGTCGACCTATAGGAGAGATCCAGAACCGGTTAGGATATCACTCGACATGCACAAAGACATGCTTTTGTTCTTTCGGTAAAGTCACGTAGATAGAAAACAACAACAAATAAAACAACCAAAACTCACGACGTTTCGATCGCATCAGGCGGACAAAAAGGGGCAAAGACAAAGATCCCCCGTGTAGCCTGCACAGACTGTTTGAGCAAGTGCTGTTAGCGAGCACCTATGAAGGCCGACACGGCACACGAGGGGTGGGTGTGCCAGCACCACGCCTGGCCGCCTTTGTCTCCCCAGTGGCGATATTTACACCAGGTACTCATTTGAGGCCGAGTCGACCTAGGGGTGGCCCAGGACCCGTTCAGATAATCGTCACTGGGTGTTGGCCATGAGCGGGAATCGAACCCGGGTCGCCGAATTCATAGCGCAGCGTAGCGCTAACCGCTCCACGACCGCTCCCCACACACAGAGGCACACACGCGCACGTGTGCGTCCTTGCTTGCTGACTGATATCCACTTTTGCCGTGACAGCTGTCACTCAGCTCTTCGCGTTTAAACGCGGCTGAGCGGCAGCCGCTGATGCTTTTCCGCTTTGCTTCCTTGCTGACGTTTTGGTTCGCCAACGTAGCGAGGCGAAACGGAGCGAGGACAACAATCCCGTCCAGAAGGCTGGCCGCGCCTTCACGAGACGAAAAAATGAGCGAGAGAGAGAGAAAATATCCAGCCTCCTACCCCCCCCCCGCCACAAACCACCACCCAACCTAACCGAAATCAAATCTTTACAAATCGCATTTTTGAAATGAAATTGTCCCGCGCGATTTGTCAGAAAAATGAAACGAGTTGGAAAGGGGGGGGTGGGGGGGCGTAGAACGATGAACTGCGCCGTCTATTAATACATCTCGGTAATTCTTATCCGCATACCGCAGTACAACAATCGCAACGCAACCCTACTTAAACCGAGGCTCATAACCGATGTGCTGTGGTCAATTTCTGCTTACATCAAATATCAATTATGGCCATTATGGGTTTCCCCCCCACCCCCCTCTCCATCTCCGCCCCACCCGAGCTGTCACGGCTATGACGAACTAAATCTAATAGAAGGGGGGGGGGGAAGAAGCCAATGAAATGAGCAAAACTGTCGTTGTGTCGGCTAACGTATTTGATATTCAGCCTCGACGGCCGCGTAATTCTAATTCATTCGTAACTTTACTGCGCATCTCTCCACGGTGTCCCGGCGGCTCGTGGAACTGCAGCGTCTGGCGGCTGCGGCTGCTGCTGCTGCTGTTGCTGCTCCAGTCAAGGCCGATTTCCGCTAAGTTAAAGACAGCGCGCGCGGCATTGTTGGTGGCCGCGAAGCTGCCCGCACCGCTCATTCTTCCAGCCCGAATGGGCTTTGAAAGCGCAGAGGACGGATAAGGAAGATGCCGAGGTTTTGGCGGTGTCGGCAATGACCCATAAGTGAAAGAGGCATTTGGTGCACATCACAAACACGTCATTTTTTCTTTCAATTTTGCCGTTGTCATTCACCCCCCCCACCCCCCACCAAATTTCATCTTGGGTTTACAGCACCTGAGCCAATGTGTGGAAATTCCACGTTCCTGTGGGAATTGACAGCACGGATGTCTTGGAGGATACGAGGTTTTAGATATCTGTGTGTGGATTTATATGTGTTTGTTTCCGTTGCTCGCTCACCATTGATTCAAATCTGTAAATTGCGAGATAACCCTGCAGAGCTTTTGTCCACGCAATGCGCATCTATGCGTGCTATTAGCTCTCAACTGAGTAAACACCGTCCCTCCAAGCTACACTTTGCTAAATACAACTCAATATCGCGCGTACAGATGTAAAAAAATCTAGCCGCTTGAAAATAAGTTTCTAAATTTCTGTATCACCTCCGATGAGCACGGTTGACTACGTACGGTGTGAAAGACGTTCAACATCCACACTGTACTGTATTAAAACTTGAGTTAATGTCTACTCGCTTCTTTAACGCAATCTTGAAGTGGAAGCTGCACAGGTAATTTATTGAATAAATCCAGCATCGTCTGGCAATGCCAACTAATAATGTTAACGCTACGTATGGGCTTTCGCAGCTGTGCTGCACAAAGGGCACTCCGATGCGTCTTGCGGAACTGAAAGAGGCTCCCACGGCAGCACGCGCCACAAAACGTCGGACCTCGTGCCCAAGGACACGAGGCACAAGCGGAAATCAGAGGCCGCCAACGTTGTTAGCACCATCCGATTCGTACGACTGGCTACGTACGGTGCGAACAGTCGTTGAACATACATACATACATGTCGTTGGTTTGCGATGTCCATTTAAATAGCACAAGCCAGACACACGTAAAACTGCCAAACTAACATATACAGAGATTTTTGTTTAAATAAACCTTTTAATAATCACTTGTTTTTACATTGCTTAGTGACCCTGGAAAATCAGCGCTCGAAAAAAACCACATCTCGAGGATAAGGCGAGCGAACGCAAAGCGAATGTCATGTGAACTTCACAATCACCTTCGCTATTTTTCGATTTAAAGCTTTCGTGACTGCAGGGATTCATCTTCTACGTGACTTTACCGAAAGAACCAAGAAGAACTTCGCTATTATTCCGTTACCTTATTTGTTAAGAGAATATACGACGCTCCTTCCAAGGTTAACCTGCGCTTGCAGTTGTAGACGTGTCTCAGTTAAAGAGGGTGAAAGTCACCGCGCGTTTCGGTATTTGCATCCGTCTGTGATGCGGACGCCCGTGCCTCATCGGTCATGTGACACCTCAATGCCAACAGCATGCATTTCTTGAGAACGCGTTCGCAAAGATTTCAAGACCGTCGCCCCTCTTTTCACATCGACGCCAGAATATATCGTCCGGTGTTCAAGCTCGACTTACCCACATGCATTCGAAAACCTTTCGCACCACTAAAAGCACGTCTTGCGTGGGACACACACGTCACCAAACTCTTCAGGTGAACTCCTGTACACGTCACCTGCTGTGATCATTCTCGTTGGACCAGAAACTGCCGAGCACAGAACCGCTGCTGCCCCTCAGCATTGGGGCAATGTTCGCCACCGCCTTTTTTAATTCCCAGACTGCTTTGCGTGACTGGGATGTCACCACGACCACTCTGCACACTTTTAACAGTGATCCGTCATCTTTCTGGGGGAATCTCGAACAAGATTTTAAATGTAACCTTCAATGACCCTGGCTGGTTATGCTACGAAAATGCAGTTCACCAAATTACACGCCTCGACACTTCTTAAATATTCAACTTTTTCAGCCACGTCCACACCCAGGGGGATCACATTTGCGCTACCAAATCACTCTCGAAATCGCACAGCTTAATCATCGCTCGTAAACTGCTTTGTCCACATCTGAAGGAGCAGTTGGCAATGTACATACATCAAGAAAATAAAACGGCTCATTATATGGGATAATAATATTAGAATCGAAGTTCATACATGTGCAGCATTGCTGAACGGAGCAATCACTTGAAAGCAGAACTTGTCTCCACTGCGAGCAGCTGGTTGCCGAGATGTCCGCATACGTACGCGATTCAGTCACATGCAACCAAGTTGCATACAACTGATCGATAGGGTGTGGACCCGGCTTGAGTGGATTTTGTTGAGCAAACCAGCAGCAAGTTTGCTAACTAAAAGACGTTACATTTCTAAACGAAAATCATAAACAAATGAACACATTTGGAATAAAAAAAAAAACGGCCGTTGCCTCACAGACACGCCCTTACAATTCAAACTTCGCGTTTAATGCTTCAGGGAATCATTCCAAATTCCAACACTCGTTTCCGCTGATAGTAAACTCGCTGAAAAGCCAAACCTCCTCCAGCCGGCGAAGAAAGTTGCACTGCGACACATCGCAGCCTTGCTCGATATCACGGTGCATATCGGCAATGTCAAACGCTCCTTGCACCAATGACAGCTTTCAAGCATGGGGGGGGGCCTAAAACATAAATAGTACACGTTACTGCGCAAAAAAAAAACTCAAGGCGAGCTCCAATCCAAGTTTCATACCCAAAAATATACCGCGTGTCGAGTAACTGCAAAGCCGTTCAATCAACACCCCGTAGGACCCCACGTGACGTGCGGGTTGTGGAGATCGTTTGGCCATACTTCACCACGCTAATCTGAGTGGGCTAACGAAGGCGGGGAATTGAGACGCAGGAGCGTGGAAGAGCAGGAGGATTTACTCTCGCGCACTGCCCACAGCTGCCAACCACGTAACCCGTACACCCGATGACTTGATTATTTTTAATATAATTTTTTTACTTAACACGTGGGCTATCATGACCAATATTATCCATAATAGAGGTTTGGGTTAGATCACTTAAATATAAATGGTGGTGGCGGGTTTAATGACACATTTATATTTGTGCGATTTAACCCAAAAGAAAAAAAACCTCTACTATTTTTAACTGTTGTGGATTCAGGGGGAATATTTGCGCTGGGTATAAAATTTGGGCGGAGAGACCCGTGTATGTAAACGACAAAGCGATCGCTGCTATACGCCTTCACGCGCCAAGTTGTGGAGCGGTCCCTCCACGCGACGACACCACTCAAGCGAGTGGAAGTGTGACACTGCTGAAAGATTATCTGCAAATTACTCAATTGGGTTTACGCACAGCAACAACAACAACACCCCCCCCCCCCCTACTGCAAGAACTTGGCAGGACCCTCCTGAATGAGCGTCTCGAGACTCGTTGAAGATTTCCTGGGTAAAGAAGCAGAATAATAACATTGTTACATATGCCCACTCTTTCTACACTTTGTCCGGAGATACCTTTGGCATTCAGACCCTGTTGTACAAATCCAAATGGGATGGAATTTTTTTTTTATCATCACTTCGATTGTATCCATCCACAAGAACATATATTCTTTGTGTTGCAAGAAAATATTCGTAAGAATCCGAATCATTGTACATTTCATGAATCGGTAATCCACACAACAATAATCCCGGCACGGGCAACTTGAATTAACTTGTTGATGGAATTGTCACAGATATTTATAACCGCCGACTGCCCTAACAGCTGTTGTTCACACAAACATCGAGTTCTTGAGTTGCATTCACATTCCTCCCATATTCCAGTTAAACATTTTTTTTCTGACCGAGCCAACTGCCAGTGAACAGCTTCTGTCTAATGTGCAAAAAAAACACAACTACAACCAATATTGGTTAAAAACTGGTGATCAAATTTCGAACAACATTTAACTGTGCACATGCCTGGTTTGGTGGGGCTGCTGGGGGGGAGGATTATTTTCCCCCCATTTAACTTGCTGTGCCGACTCGTTGATTGAATTGGTTGAGTTGCAAATGTGTGATGACTTCAACCGAGTTGCATGCACCCTACATCGACTCGTGTCCACAAGCTTATACCCCGCCCCCCGGGGGGGGGGGGGGTAACAATTCACCTCTCCCTGCAATTCTATTCATTGTCACGATTCGATTTGTTTCCCTATAAGATTAGGAGAACATTTTTAGCAGGCTCCAATAGTTGCAAATGGTCAAGTCAATCCATGCCATACAATATACGATTAGAAAAATATCGACGCTTACAAATGCGATTAAATGCGTGCATCATGAGCTTAAGAATCGATATTAATCAATACATAAATGGATGGATGGAGGCATCAATTCACCCCGAACAAAGATCCCCATTAAAGCCTTTACCTGACAGGGCTAGCGTTGCTAGCGAGCACTTGGTTAGGCGAGAACGAGGGGATGCTGTGGCCAGCACCGTGCCCGGTCACCTTGTCTCCACAGCGGTGATGTTCACACACTGCAACCGATTTCTACCTTGAAGCCATTTCAACCACAGGGAGGCACAGAACCAAGATAGATAATCAGCTCTGATGTTGGCCGCGGCCAGGAGTCGAACTAGTGTCGCCGGCTTCATAGAGCGGCGCGTTAATTGCCGCCACACGCTAACACACGTATATAAAGACAAAGCCCCCCACGTATAGCCTGTAACAGACTGTTGGGGCAAGTGCTGTTAGCGAGCAACTATGAAGGCCGGCACGGCACACGAGGGGGTGAGTGGACGATACCATGCCTGGCCACCTTTGTCTCCCCAGCGGTGATGTTTACACGCCGCACCAGGTACTCATTTAAGTCGAGTCGACTTAGGGAAGGCCCAGAAGCGGTTCAAATATTCGTCACTGGTGTTGGAAGTGAGCGGGAATTGAAATTAGGTCGTAGGGTTCGCAGCGCAGCGTGCTAACCGCTACACCACCGCTCCCCAAAACGTATCTAGACGCACACACTCACTTAATTTCGAGATGTTTGAAACGCAAGCAGGGTCTCTGGTAGTCATAATTCAGTCTGCAGGGCACGGCCATGACCTATCCACTGCTGTATTATTATACGTGGGAACAATTTGAAAAGAGCAACATTAGTTTTTCGACGCAAAAGAATCCCAGTCTCGTGGTCACTCTTGCATTAATCTTTGTCACGCGGTAAAGCTTCATTTGCGATCACAGTTACACAGGCAGCTCACCCGGAGAAATCAGGTGCAGATATTATTTGCGATTTGTCCAGGCTGCCTTGTAAGTTGTGGGTCTTTTCGAGATGTTTGTATCTAAACCCAACATTTGTTTGAGCAGGCAAGCTCCGGATAAGGTTTGACCATCTGCTGCTGAGATCTGGACGGACGAAATCCAGGCTTTGCCTGCCGAAACAAATGTCGTTATGAAATTATCCGTCCAGAAAAAATACAGTGGTTCATGGAAAAGATTCGAGCCAAGGAATAAACTTGCGTCGATCAATTGCAAAGTCCCGCAAAAGTGCATAACTTATTCAATCCACTGCTGGATGAGGGCCTCCTCACGCTGTGTGGTTACATGACCATACTTCCAACATGCTCGTCAGCGCGGGTTGGTGAAGGGGTTGGCATCAACGTAGTAACCATTTGATTTTGCAATACTGCCATATGCTGCAGAACAATGCTGTCCCGTGGATGCATTCTGGGTGATTTGGCCAGAGACTACCAGGTTTTATAGCTTTTGTAATTATTTACTATGTGAGCTCCACACACTGGATTTACAATTTGCTGTTTCAGAAGAAAAAAGTTTTGCCGATTCAATTAAAATTACCTTTGGGAAATAGCTAACGTCAAGAACAAAAATTGCTCTTCAGTGGCCCCCCAGAGGGTACAGAAGAGGGACAGATATTAAATAGTATGCGCTACTTTTAACAGATATTGCACTCAAGCGCCGAGGACAAACGTGTGCACGTCCTTGCCCAGTGTGCGTTTTATTTCTCGTGAATTGATGAGTTGCGTATGCTCTGCACCCACACGAACCATCGGCTGGTCGTGCGTGTCCTCCGCATCGTTAGCGTGAACACGGTCATCTTCAGCCGCGATACATTCCCGTGTGACGTCTAAGTGAATCTTGCTCCTACAAGCGGCCCCCGCTCGCCCTCTAGTGGACAATTCGCAACAGAAGTGCGGAGCGCTGCGTTCGCACCCTCTTGAAGCAGCTGCTATCGTAAGCCCTCAACAGCACAGTTGTGGTGGTGGTGGTGATGGCGGCGACGGTTACCGCACGAAGAGAAGGGAAAACGAGAAACATTCTGAAATGTTTTAAATAGGGGAATAGTGACACGTTTAGGCAAGAGCACATTACGAAATCCGATTTCACAAGGACTGCCAAGTAGGTCTGTTACGTTTCATCCTCCGCCCCACCTCGCGATTTGAACGTCATGATTTGGGTCGTTTTTTTAATCCAACATCGCAAGTGGCTTCCATAATCTTCATTAGTCTGGGAGGCATCACGTGAATTGGGAACGTACGGCGTAAATGATGGATCCTCACACGAGGGTAAGAATCGATTTTAATCGACGAAATTGACAATTTGTTACACCCCTACCTGCAAACGGACGAGATGCGATCGCTGCCGAGAACAGCACCAGTTTGAAATTCTCTGCTCGCGACACGGTCAACAAGGATCAGGTTTGTACATTCACAAGGGGCGGCATGGAACGCACTCGGCAGAAAAACGGGAGGTTTCGACTCGCCCTGTTTAAACGCGGGACGCTGATTCACGACGTCAGACATTACAGGGAATCTGGCCTGAGCACTGCAGTCCGTCACGAAACTTTATAACCTGCTCTAAACATCGAGTTTTTATTTTATTTGCGATATAACATTACGTAGATATTAGTAGCCGGCACAGCGATCGGTGGAACAAAGTTACTACTGCGTCTAAAGACATAATAAAGTGCACTTGACCACAGTCGCTTTAAGTGGAAAGCGAGAGGAGCAGGAGGAGGATGCACAAGGACACGACTAAAAAAAATAACACAAAGAAGCTACGAACGTCACTTGAGCCCGTAGACGCGTGCTCGGAGCTGGTCTAGCGATTGTGATGCAGCGGTCGTGGTTTTGAAACGCGGCTTGGTCTGTGTTAATGCCACGGTGGCCCGTCGGTGGCTTTCCTCATCTCTGCCGCCGCCGCCGCCCCCCACTCAAGTCCACGCCAAGTTGGAGGTTGGCTGGCGGGCCCGGCCGCAAGGGGTGGGACGGCGGGTCGGGTCTGTGGGTGACCTCACAAAATTTCCAGGTCCACGTGACGCACCTCCGGATTTTGTTTCTGAAAAGGGGATTACAGCAAATGCAACCGAGTAAATTGCGGCGCGGCTACGTGACCGAGGGGTGAGACGAGCGAGATACCGTAAGCGGACGACCTTTACGGTCGTCGTCGTTGCAACGATGGCACCCGGCGGAAAGCGGTCGCGAGGCGTGGTGTGTGGTGTGGTAGCAACGGCGCGAGCCACAGTGAACCACTGACCCGTGACCGTGACCAGAAGTGTTATTGTATCAAGTCACAGCGTCAATTGTATTTGATATGGCGGCAGAGGTATTCTTAGAATTCTTTAAATCACAAGTTTGTATCGTGGATGGGTGCTCTGTTTATAAAAAAAATTGCCACTTTGAAAACATTTTGCGACTCGTCAGGATTGTTATTGGGGTTCTAGGGGTATGGTAGCTACACAATGTAATGGCCAGATTCATGAAAAGGGAATCGTGTTCCTTGGTTAGACAAAGCCCTCCAATGATTCACTTACACCGCTCATCAGTCACGACTCGATTAATTAATCTCAGTTGTGCAGTTACGTTCATTCCATTAGCCAAAATGTCATATTGCCCTTTAACTTGCATCGATTATAATCAGTCTTCACAGATGATTCAACGGATGTTATGCAAGAGTAACCATCGACATGAATCGATAACCCGATGCATCATTACGTGCTGAGTGAGACAAGGAATTTCTTTGGGATACTGCTTCCTCCGCAGCTCACATGTCCTTGGTAGGGCAAACAAAAGTTTCAAAATCTCAGATCCCATCGCTGAGCTGGGCCTGGAAGCTCTTGTTGCACAGAAGAGGGATCCCCTACCTTGAGCTCCTTTTCCAGCCGGTCCACCTCAGCGCCCAGTGTGTCCACGATGTTCTCGCCGTGCTTCAGCATGAAGCCCTCCAGGTCCTCGGCCGTCCGCACCATCTGGATCTCCTGGTGGCGCCGAAAGAACGACAGAACGGGGTGAGATGCGGCGTGTTTACAACGAGCGACGGATGGCTCACCATGGCCGGGGAGGGATTTCACCGCCGTGATCGCAATTTGGGGTGATGACGTGGCTGAGCGGTAGTTCGATTTGCCGCTTGTTACAGCGCCCGCCCTAGTTACAACCGCATTGACCGGAAATGTGTGCTGTCCCGCTTCACAGCGAACGTCAAACACAGTGGACGTCAAAAATCTTGTGACGTGATGTGGGAAAATCACTAGACCATGTGTGTTGGCATCACGGTCCAAATTTGTTACTTCTCACAACTTACCACATTTAGTAAACACCACACAGCGATATGGCCATCTACAGTGAAATTACTGCAGACTATATTCATCTGTGAAATGTGGCACCTTTATGATAGCCTTGAGATATAGGAATGACGCGAATATCAAGAGTAATCATTCTTTTGATTTAATATACTATAACCTTTCTTGTAATGACGAGGCAAGGAGCAATTCACACAGTTGTGTCCGACAGATATCTTTCAATATTTAGCGAAACTGTAAAACATTGCAGAGAATATCGTACACCCAGGGGCGTTATTGAAGATGGACTGGGACCAGACGGATTAGTATAATTTAGGAAAACTATCCTTCATACTGAAATGCAACGTACCAATGTGCCTAAAGAAGAATGGTTTTGATCAGCTATTGCATATGGCTCAGAAACATGGAAAATTCATTTTCATTTTAAGGCAGTGCTGTTGACAAATGTGTTGAGATTTTCTAGCTAAATGTACGTGGAATATGTACGCATATACACATAGATAGATCAAGGCAAAGTGCTCCCCGCCCAGCCGTACGTTCAGCATCTGCTCGATGTCCTGCTTCTCCAGGTAAGAGCGTGTCAGCACCCGCCCGTCAAAATCCACCTCCGCCTTGAAGCGCACTTTGTTCATGCCCATGTCGGTGGCCTTCACGTCGTGGATGGCCCTGGCGAGACACAGCAGCGGAGACTAAAACCAGAGAGCAGCGGGGGATGTGGGGGACGTGGGGCGGCAGCCGGAACGACGCGTCTATTAGTCGACTAAAAGATTGTAATTGACCACTCAATGTTGTGGTTGTTTCACTTGGGTCTCCTCCTTTATAATGCTAGGGATGTTTGGGCAATTCCGTGAAAGGATTGTACTCTCTGTACGAGGCAGGAAACTGGAGTGAATGGATAAAACTTGCACACGTAAGAGGTTGACCGAGGGTAACACGGTTGGCTACGTATGGTGCGAAAGAAGTTCAACATACATATACATACAACAGGCCCTGGTTGAAGACGGTTATAATGCGTCCATTATCATAGGATATGATTATTAATGTATACGCATTGTTGGGCACATTTAGAGGTGGGCTATTCGATTAAGTAACCAATTACTCTACCGATTACCGTTTCAACCACTCACATTTGTTTGTAAGTGTGCCATTGTACGCGAGGTGATGGGCAGGGCTTGGTGACATCATCGGCATCGTGAGCCGCGACGCGCCAGGGGCGGCTTGTCGGGGGGTCTCCCATATTCAAGAGGCAGAATGTGGGGGAGGGTCGCTATTTTCAAAGGGCCCAGAGTATTCGATAATATACAAAAAAAGTTGATGAAAAATTTGTAATCAATCCATGGACTCGATCGATCATTCGAGTTCTATAAACGCATCGCTCGGCGAACAGCACCCGGTCTGCTCCGCTCTGCACTTCCTCCCACACTGCCTCAACTCACCTGACCATGGGGTCGTTCTCCAGGAACTCTGTGATGCGCCTGAGCTGATCGGTCTGGATGGACCGGCCCAGCAGCACCTCGGTGTTAGTGTAGATGAGGAAGGCGGACACGATGCCCAGCAGCGTGCCCACGCCCAGCGAGCCCACGCTGTCGTACAGCGGGTTCCCTGCGCGACATGCCACTCGCTCGTCACGCGGCGTCACGTCAACCTTGTTTTGTTGTTTAACCAGGTGAGCACCCAAAGAGACCAAGCAGTGACGGGGGAATTAGTCACCAAGTAGGGGGGGCAATGATTGCTATGTATATAATCGCAATGTATATATGCTGAACTTCTTTTGCATTGTACGTAGCCAACCGTGCGAATCGGAGGTGTGGGGGAAGGACAACATTGTGTAATCTGCGGTGTGATTTTCAAATTTGGCAAATTCGCATCCTGATACCGGCACATGATACCTGAAGTGTGCAAGACATCTCCCAAGGTCAACTGATCCTTAAACGTGCACCTGGTGCAGTGTGTTCATATCAGTACTGGGGAGAAAAAAAAGCAGCTGGGAGTGGTTATGATCACACCACCTCCTTGTGCACAGTCCTGGTCTTCGTAAATGCTCACTAAAAGCACTTGCCCTAATAGTCAGTTAAAGGCTATGAAGGGGATCTTCGTATTTGTGTGCGAGTGTGTGTATATCTGTATGTACAGATTATTTTTAATAGTGCTTGCCTGACAAAGGGGGAAGCCCTAAAGGTTAAGTGTATGCATTCATGTAGAGAACGTAATGATGGATGGTGACCATCCACAAACCTCTAACGTGATTAGCCAAATTTATGGGAAGGGCCTGCCCTTTAATATCTGTTATGCATAGCACGTAGCCCTAATTAGGCCTGTAAACATTAATCCAAACCCTCTGCCCATCCTGGGGATGCAATGAATTGTCTCAACTCTGCATCACAATTCACAAACTGATTGTTTATTCCATTGGTACCTCATTTGCATTATGACTGAAGGTATTGTGGTCTATGCAAACATGACTCCTCGTAAAAAAAGGTATCAGTTTTGTTGCCAGATAAAAGGGTAAAAAAACAATTATCATATGATTGTTTATTCTTTTTTGTACAGGTCCCTCACTCGATGAGCTTAAATATAACATTTGCATATGATATGCATTCATTGAAACATTACACGTGTTAAATGTAACAATCAATATCGATCAACGAACTGATTAATTATTACACACTTACCCACAATCCACTCTCAACCCAGGGTCAGATTACTCGTAATTATTTGAACCTCGGGGTAAACATTAACATTATATTATGCTGCACTGTAACTCCCCTACCCCTGCAGGGCCAGAATACTATATAAGGTTAGGGATAAAGTCAGGGGAATCTGTCGGAGATATCTTGCACCCTTGTTCAAATTGGCTGTTATCTATAGTGGGGTGCAAGTATAATAGGCTAACCAAAAATGCTGCTGGAGGGGGGGGTGGTCAATCAATCAATCATAACTTCATGGGGTGTGTAGAGTTCACATCATATATAGTATCCTGGGGTCAGAATTAAAAGAAACTATTTTATTTTTACAGATAAAGCGCAATGAGCTATGTAGCTCTTTTTCAGAAGTGACCTGGCCACAAATAATAGCTCCAACAAAGTGGCTTATCACGTGGACACTTATAGCAGCCAGATACTCTAAACGCACATTGATTCTAAATGTGGTGGGAGAAACCGAAGGAGCCAGAGAAAATTCCACACGACCACAGCGAGAACATGCAGCTCCAAATATACAAGCGTAAGGGTCAGGATCGAACCCACGACCTCCAGTATATCAGGCGGGGTTAGTTAACATCTCGCCACTGAATGTGACGGGGGGGTCATAATACTTTCTCACATAGGTGGGGCTCACCGGTCAGCGACGTGATGCCCATGCATCCGGCGGCGATCACCACCCCGAGCACGGCGGCCGAGTCCTCCAGCAGCACCACGTTGGTGCTGGGGTCCCGACTCCGGAGAACTGCGTGGCGGCACCGGGCACAAGAGGCAAAAGCCAGAGCCCGCAGTCTGGCACCGAGTTCCGAAACCAACCGAGCGTCCAAACACACACAGAAACAACCCCCTCCCCCCACCAGCCCCCAACTCACGATGGACTAAGAAATTACTGTGATGAAGGGCTCCGGCCCCCACCTCCGTGGACATCCTGTGGCTTGTTGGTGCTGCCTTGGCTGTCCCCCCCCCGTCTCCCTCGGGTTTGTCCTCGTTTGTGGTGAAGCCCCCCGGTTGCCTCATCCCGTGTTGTACCGTGATGTTGCTCTCTCCTCTCTCCTGTGTTTCCCTATCCTGGAGCCCTACCACAAACCCCCACCACTCACATTCTTGCGTGGTTGTCCTTTCTGGAAAGCGTCTTCAGATGTGAGTGCATTAAAAGTATATGTACATATATGTATATATACAATTGCTTGTATTTCTTGACAATAACGTAATACACGACTCAAAGAATGTACCGTAATCGAAGAAGGTCATTCCTTTTGCTCGGGCGCCTTTCTTGATTTCATTGATGGCGACGAGAAGGGTGGCTGCGAAAGCAAACGCAGAGATACGTTCAGAGATGCGCTAAGTCACAACTCATATATCTAAAGTAATATAGAACACTGCAAAAAACGTCACTGGTGTAAATTGTAATGACATTATAGAGAGCTAGTAAGGTGACATTTGGCACAAATACAGTTGGGTGCATAGTTATAACTATAAATAAAAAAACAATGCTTAGAATTAAGGGTCTGAAAGTTTAGTCATGGGGTTAATTTCTCACAGCCTAAAGTTTTTAATTTCTTTAAGTCTAATGCTAAACATTTAAAAATTAACCCGTAAAAACAAAGTTTTTCACTATAAATCCTTTATATGCGTGGCGGCTAGAGTCCTCTCGTCCTCTGGCTTGAGATGGCTGCCACCTATGGGTCAGATGATTGCAGCGCAAGCATTAAGCAATTGGTAATTAAATATATTTTTGTCCTAAAAAGTGTAACATTTTGGAAAAAATATTTCACGAACATTAATTGTCACGCACAACGAGTCTGTGTGGAAAATGTCAGCTCGATTGGATCACGGGAAGTGGGTTAAAAAATGACCGAAAGATTTGCACGGTCGTAAGCAAGCAAGCAAGCAAACTTAATATAAAGGATTTAAAAATATTATGCCCATATGGTGAACCAAGGTATTCGCCTTCCTGAGAGTGCGAAGCCCACGAAAAGTGCACTAAGCCCACTTGCAAATAAGTCGACTGTATCGGTTACTCATATGAAACGCATATTCTGTATATACATGCAAATAAAGAAATGTGACGCGCTGGAACAAAAAGGGGAAATTACCTCCTTCAGAAATGAGCGAGCCTCCGAGAATGCAGAAAGCCTGGAATTTCCGACATTACAAAATGAAAATGTTCAACAATGTAACCAAGAATTAGATATCACTACCATATTTTTAAGCACACATTCTTGTGATAGAAACCAATTCAACAGAGCTTACGTTCATAATCAACGTTTTTGGGTTAGATCGCGTTACTTATAAATGTGTCGTGACCCTCCAGCACCCGACACGGCCAATCAACAAAAAAGACCGGGAGCAAGAGCAGAGCCTCACCATTCTGGCGAATTGCCCGATGATACTGGATGCAATTACCAGCGAAACGTCGTACTCAAAAATTGTAAATGTTGTGGTTTCATGCTTCAACAAACCGGTGGGCTAAAGCAGTGAACTATTTGTCTTTTGTCAACGTGACACTTTTTTACTGATTGGCCGTGTCGGGTGGTGGAGGGTTACGACACATTTATAAGTAACGCGATCTAAACCCAAAAACGTTGATTATGAATAATATTGGTCGCGAAAGCCTACGTGTTAAACAGAGCTTACGTTGTAAATGCGGTCATGTAAGAGGATTGCCACCGCTGACACGGATCGAATGAGATCAGTTCACGTGCAGTAGTGAGACCCACAGGGGTAGGATCGGACCATGAGAGACGGTGACTGCATGGGGAGGCTTTTATTTATTAGTGGATTGAGAGCGACTGATGATGATGAAAATGCACGTACATTCTTGTGAATATTCTGCACACAGCCTTGTGACAGCTACCAATCTCAAAGGCGCGAACATTGTGGACCTGTTAATATGTAGGTGGTATAAGGATAATATGACCACTGTAAACTGTATTCATTCTTTTTAGAAATCACTGTTACTCTGCTGTTGCCAATGGTGCATTCACGTGTTGAATGTCACCTCCATTAATAACGATCACAACACTTCACCATGGAGATCCATGGCATTTTCATAGAAAACTCATGGCAATTTGTTGAGGCACATTAAGCCTTTCATTTCAGAGGCGAGAAGTTTCAACTGCAGCAAGGGGATCGTCGTCAACGTTATTCTGAAATTCCCCACCATAATCATCAGTTTGAAATTAAAATGTACCATAAACAGAGCCAATTCGATGCAGCGTGTCCTTTAAAGAATGTGGCCACATATAATGCATCCCACATTGAATGGCCTTTTACGGTGGACCACTGAAAAAAGAGAGAATAACATTCCTGAAACTAAAACATTTAAAAGATTGCACAAGGCAATTGTGACTTGTTGTTAGCTGTGTCTCCACACTACGTAGAAACATCACGCACAAGGCAGTCTCAGTTTAGTCCTCTACTGCCGAGTATTTACTTAAGCATTAGGCTGAGCCTTCCAGAATTTGCACATGATGATCATGATCGGTGGTTTTCAGTGCTGTTCTTTGCTAACTTTTACATTTGGAAACATGCATATAAAATAAAAGCAATACAAATAACATTACCAATTATAAACGGACTAATTTAATCTTCATGACCATAATTTGGTTTTATCAAGAAAATGGATGTACCTTGGCACTCCTCCCCTGCATTAAGCTTGGTATTGTGAGGACAGACTGTATATCCACACAAAATCTCAAGACAGCAGCTTAGTGCTCCCATCTGAGCCATCCGGTCACTTCTTGAGGCCGGAAGTTTAATCTGCATTTGCAGCTTGCCCTTCCTCTAAGTCCATCGAGAGAGAGAGAGAGATAGAAAGAGAGGCAGTACTGACCCACAGCAGCGATTGGATGGCGTGTGGGTGAAGCAGCCCCATGACCCCATGGTACCAGGACAGCCCGGCGCCCATCATGAAGATGCCCACGCCGCTGATGAGCGACGCGATGTAGCGCATGTTGCTAAAGCCGTACCTGCGGGAAAAGCGGCGGACGGTATTACTAGGCGAATACAGAAGAAAAAAAAAACCTCTCGAAGCTGGACTCGAGTAAGCCAGAATTTGTTGCAAGACAGGAGGCTGTATATATAAGGATAAATAAAGCAAAAAAACGTCCAAACGGAACACTGTTGGCGTGCCAATTAACTTGCTCTTCGTAAGAAACGGTGTATTGTGATCAATTTTATATAATGTGTTTATTATCTTTAAACTTTTTAGGCAAGGCCCACTGATTTATATAAGTTACGAATAGTCTTGCTGGAATTAGGAATAAGCTAGAAATGCTATACAAAGCAAGTAAATTAATAACTAACTTCTGATCGCAACACAATTCACACGCTTTGTAAGCTGTGTGTAGTCAGATATAGCAGTCAGTATTAATTTAACGTATTTAGTGGTAAAAAAATTGTACGTGTAATTTATGCGGGTTCGGTGTGTGCGATTTCGCGTTTATGCGGCGAACCTATCTCTCCCCAAAAATCTGCTTCATGCGGATTGAATTCACTCATGTGGCTATGCGGTCAGACTTGAGACAACATTGTTTGTGTACTGTATGTACTACTCGGCAGGGGTTGCATTGTGGGTTGGGTGACTGTGGCCTACGATGCTACGCGATTTCGCTTTGTGTGCCCCCTTTTTTTTTTAAAGCATCTCCTGCATAAAGCGAGTGAAAACCTTTGGTTAGACTGGAAGAGGCTGAACGGGAAGGGACAGAGGGCACATCGGTCTACTCACGGATGATTCGGATCAGGATTTTTGACCGAGTGATAGATTCCCAGCGCGAGAATGGCCTGAAAATCACAACGCACGTACAACATTAGCACGTCAGTGCTGCAAAGAAATTTCACGAATCTACATGAAGCACATGGTGTCAAGACTCGGAGCTTTCATGGATAAAAAAAATATTCATTAGAGTCAATTTTATATGCTACCAAGTGAAATTATTGAATGAAGAGATGAATGATAATTTTAATGGTTGTTATTAAATCATCATTCCCCAGCATGCTAGTCTCCCATAACTACTCATATAATGATGCGATAACTTCTCACTTAGGCATGGAACAATTTTGCAATTAAACCCATTATTATTAATAATTAGTTTTAGGAAACATTTATTTACACCTTACACAAGTTATATGCACATTTTATAAAAAAAAAACTCTTGAGGCTAAATGGCAGGAGCAAGACAGAACAAGGGACACAATAATAGAGACAGTTCAAACGGGACAAAAAATATTCGACCTCTGATTGAACTGTTGTGACATTTCATCCAGTCGAGCAGGGGTGTTGCGTAACATACGGCCGTGGCACATGCCTGGATGCTCCGGTTTTTTTACGGTCTCGTCATTAGCTCGTTCCACAGACAGAAGCGGATGGTAACCAACTAAGCTGGGCCGGGAAGAGCGTCTCACCTGATTAGGGACTCACCTGGTTGGCCGTGTCAGAAAGCGAGTGGATGGCTTCGGAAAACATGCTGCTTGAGCCCGTGTGCAGCCAGGCCAGCAGCTTGAAAACGAAGTTCAGCCCATTTCTGGAAGTGCAGAGATTTACCAGCGAGCGAGTGTGTATGGACACGTCTGGCGCAGTGGTTCGTGAACTACGCTACGAACCCGGCGAACCAGGTACGATATCCGCTCACGGTCAAAACGAGTGATATTTGAAACGGTCCTGGGCTTCCCCCAGGTCGACTCGGCCTCATGAGCAGCTGTAACAATGTGTAAACATTTCCACTCGGGAGATAAAGGTGGCCGGGTGTGGTGCTGGCCACCAATTCCCCTCATGTGTTCCGTGCTGGCCTTCATAGGTGCTCGCTAACAGTATTTGCCTCAAAAGTTTGTGTAAGCTACACGGGTTTTTTTTTGCCTTTGTTTCTTGTACGTATGAGTGCATTCCAGGGAGCAGCGGTTCATGCAGTGTGGTACAGTTACAGCAAACTAGGGTCCAATTCTGTTGTTTTTTCCTGCGCTCGCTACACTTCGGTATCAATGAGAGCAGGGTGTGCATTCAATGCAACCATTATAGAGCACAGCAACTCCTCGCTTATCGCGTGTTCACAAATGGCGTTTTCGCGATGAGGTTCCTCCATTTGGGAACACTTTTCGCACAACGCGCCCGGCACAACGCGGAACGCGCACTGTTATAACACGGTCTCCGAGTGGTTGAAGACAAACTACTTTCTTGAGCTGCGCAGATAAGCGGGAGTATACAGTACACAGAATTATACAGTAACGTGGCGACGCACCCTTAGCTATTTGTCCCGCCATCTCACTGCGTGCGTGCGTGCGTCCATCGTATCTCGCCAATCTTTATCACATTATTTATGGGGCAATTGTCGTTTCACGCGTTCATCGCTTAACGTGGCACATTTCAGAAACTACGCATTAAAACGAGGACGACCTGTATAGTAGAATATATATATCAAAACGTGACCACAAATGAACTTGGTGAATACGTCCGAGTGCACCTCGTGTTGTTCAGTAACGTCGTGTGACCTTACATGCAGATGGCTACCATGACCACCTTCCCAGGCCCTTTCATGAAGGCGCCCGTCGTGCTTGCTTTGGGCTGCCAACACAAAGTCGTAGAAGCAATTATAGCGATTTGTACGGATTCTGTAACACTTTCCAACACACGTTTGTCCATGCAAGTATTTAAATCACGATAATAATCACATTTATTTGTCCAGCGCCATATTTCATAGGCAATGTCACAAGGCCGAGGCCTGTGGCAACGCTCGAGTGGAGAGGCGCCGGTGACTTTTGCTCAAAGTTCCAGAGGCTGCGCTAAAAACAATGATTTAAAATGTTTGTTGAGATAGGATGGGATGCATTGTCATCTGCCAGAGCGTTCCAGACCGATGGAGAGGAAACTCGAAATGCTCTACCGGCCATTGCGGTTCTGGTCGGCGGTATGACGAGCAAGGATTTTCTGGCTGATTGCAGACAGCTGATCGACAATAACCCAAGCGCTTGCGCCAGGCGCACAGGAAGCTGTACGTCCATAGGACGCGAATAGACAATAGGGTCTGGACAGCGCATCTGCCAGGGGAGCGTGCGAGCATCCCTTTGAATAATTCGGCCGATTTTCTCGAAGGTGAATCGCTAATAAGGTCACTGCATCGCGCGCTTTCGAATGCGCTTCTGCGGCCATCTGGAACGCTCTTCCTTCCGATATTTGGAAGCGACTGGAGCTATGCACTTTTAAATCAAGATTGAAAACGAATTTCTTAAAAACTGTTTTTTTTGTGTTTTGTCCTTCCCCCGCACCTCCGATTAGCACGGTTGGCTACGTACGGTGCAAAAGAAGTCCAACATACATAGATAATATCAATGCAACTTTGTACTCAGGTTAAATATTATGTTTACGAGTTGTTATAAACACATCACCTCTAATTGATGGACAGATGTAATGCATTATTGCTTTCAACCTTAATGGGAAGCATTAACAGTGTACAGGGTGACTTTGTGTAACTAACACTTTGAGCGGGTGGGATTTTTTGGCCGAGAACATAAGCACTGACAAGGCGAAGGTACTGCAGCCTAGAAGCATGCTTATAAGAGCGTAATTGACATTCAATCAAAAATAAACATCCACAATTCAATTACAACTCAACAAATTAGATTTTCCTAAACAACAATTAGGCCTGCTTAAATGTTTACATTTATATAGATAAAAAAAATCAAGGTTCAACCCTAGCCCTGGCCTCATTACTTAACCTTACAATTGTAAAGCCAGAAATTAAATTACTGGTAGCATGCAATGAAGAGTCAAAACTGTTAGATTTGGCTCAAGTTTGGGATACTAACGCTCGGATGTTTTGCGAGTGGTCAAAGATGTAGAGAAAACTTCTTTAATGCAATGCCATATCGTAATTTTGCGCTCCCATTTTTCACAATTTGGATAGATGAGAGGTTGATACTTCATATGCAGGTCTTTTAAAGTTATTTTTTTATGGTTCCATAAACATTTGATTTAAGATGTCTTTCTTTTTATTGACGAAAGGCTGAAAAACGACTTGATCCAATACAAAGCTGGTGTAATATCGACTTCAATAATAAATGGTGGTCAGACCGCGGTGCAATAAATAATACATGCGTGAACACGCTATTCATTACGACGGACAACGGGTTTCCGAGAAAAAACATTTACCTTTGTTTCGCCAAAAAATTCCTTATATTCCTTCAGTAGCTTGTGGGTCCTGAAAACATCTGTAAATACAGCAGGCGTTTATTCGATTTAATATTTAAAGTTGCGGTCGTGAATAAAGGATGAGTTAAGGGATGGGTGGTGGGTGACTGGCCACACACTTTCTTTGTATTCTTCCTCGATCACCATTCGACGCCGCCTCTCCCGTGCCAGAGCGTCCAAGCTGCCCCACACATCCAGCGCCCTGCCACACACACACACACCACCGTTAAACAAAGACGAACAACGGCTACCCCCGTGTAGCATCAACAGATTTTTAGGGGGAAGTGCTGTTCGCGAGCACCTATGAAGGCCAGCATGGAACTCGAGGGGGTGGGTGGCCAGCTCCCCACCCGGCCGCCTTTGTGTCCCTAGTGGCGATGTCTACACACCGCACAAGGTACTCATTTGAGGCTTTACACTATGAGATCTCTTTTACCAGTGGCAAAATAAAATAGTAGG
>CM025633.2:4950397-4962897 GCA_014621495.2 Entosphenus tridentatus
GCGGCGGATTCATTGTGCAGCACGCGAACTGTTGCATTACCGCACCCCACATTGTTAAACATTCACCAAGGCACCAATAGCCACCCTTGATTAGCCCAGCTTAATCAAGGGTGGCTGCCCAGTTTTGAACTAACAATATCAGCAGTGTCAGCTCACTGCTCAAGACACCCGAGCCACCCAGCCAGCTTCATGAGAAGTGCTTACTTTGCTTCTATGTCCAAACGCAGGAACACGGTGAAGGCTTCCGAGTCATCATGAGGACTTCTCCTGCGAATCTTCCGCAGTTTTTCCAGGTCACTGCAGACGACAATGCCAGTTCACCTACAACTCCCACGGCATTTTCATTACCATATATTTATAAAGTAGCAGCTCTTACACTATTGTTTTTGTAATTGTCATAAGTTCATAGAGTAGTACCCATCAAACAAACATGTTGTGAGTCGCAGGGTTTAATGTCAGCGGGGTTTGCGACCCAACAAAATATATTTACATACTTGGCACACTACATAGAGTATTCCAGTGGCTATTACTCTGGCTACCAGTCATATCCCTGCTTCGGTTTAACAGCGACACAGAACATATTCAGTGAGAAATTAAGCCCTGGAAAGTGCCATATATGTATAATAAAGGGCCTGCCCATGCCTGTGCCGGTTGTAGGGAGTATATGACCATACTTCACCATGCTGGTCAGTGCGGGGAGCACAGATGTGGAAGCAGAAAAGTACAGTACATCAATAGATGTTGCTGCATTGCCGTGATTGCCCATCTAGGCACAATCCAGGTTCAAGCCTGCTTAGCTTCCAAAATCTGATGAAATACGGTGAGATTTGCCGATGTTGCACGTCACAATATTTAAGGAACACAATTACAGAAAATTAATTGTTGTTTAAATTTATGTTTTAAAATACGATGATAAGTGGTATATCAGCCAAGGAGTTACATAATTACATGTGATGCGACATCATTAAGAGCTGGAATGGAAACAAATGAATTATTACAATCTTGAATATACAAAAGATATTCTTTAAGTCATTATGAAATTATTTTTACCCATTTTGAAAATAATCTCACAAAAGTAGGAGCGTAAACAATTTGTCAATTTTCTATTCTGCATTAGAATTTTTTTACATGAATGCCAAAGGTGAAAAATTATAAAGATGTTTTTATTATTATGAAGTACTTAATGTCATAGTCCAGAGTGAATGCACACATTTGTTGTGTAATGTTTGTTTTAGTGCTGTGTAGTATTATACTGCCATAAAGAAAAAAAGTGCTTTCCGTGGCATTTTGACATTGACTCCACCTACTGAAGTTGTTATTTCACTCATCAGCTTACCAGCACAGCTGCAAAGCATTTTTTTAAAGAGTAAGCCTTATGCATGCAACAATCAGTTTCTCTTTGATGCTAAACGAGCATGTTTCAGTACCTGCTATTCAGACAGAATTCTGCCACAAACTATTTCACTCATCAGCTAACCAGCGCAGCTGCACAAGTTTTTAGTTTTTTTTTTACGAGTAAGCCATAATTGTTCAACAATCAGTTGCTCTTTGATTCTAAACGAGCAGGTTTCAGTACCTGCTATTCAGACAGAATTCGTTCATGGCCCGCACGGCCGTGATGAAGTTGTTTTGGGTGTAGCGGGTTCCATACTCCCGCTTTTTGAGCACAGGTTTCACTGAGGAGGGTGCATACGGTAAACCATGGAACACAGTGTAAAAAGCAACAGGGCAAACACAACCAAGTTTTAAAGGCGTACATGACTTCAATCACAGAGTCAGCTGAAGCAGCCTTACTCGACTTGTGAGCTAATTTAACCTGATGAAGCGCAAAGCAGTTTGAAGGAAACGCTACAAGCTGTTAAATTTAGTCATGAAAAGTCTTGAACCACCGGTGAGAAGCTGCATTGGTCAGAATTTGATCAAGACATTGGCAAGTATACAAAATATCTTTTTAAACGTGACGATCTTTGTCGGATGGTGAATGGTTCATGACAAAAATGTTTCGCCTAAAACTACCACTTGGCCACACCCAAAAAATACATATGGATCATTGTATTGGCTACGATAAAAAAACAACATTTTAAGATTACACTGAAACCAAAAGAGATTCGTGAAATGTGTAACTTAAAGTTTTAAAAACAGACATACCTCGAATCTGTATCTGTTCGGGTGGAAATGAGGCCAGAACTGTGTTTGCTGAAAAACAATGCAACGTTGTCACAAACATTTCATGTAGGACACAATTAGGCTATGTTGTTTTTTTGCTAATGTAATAGATGCTAATTTTCACAATGCAGTGAAACATAATACAAAAGATAAATGTGTATTGTGATTAACAATGATATGAACTGACAATGCAAAATACAAATTTAGATTCTGACTTTTAGATATTGGACAGCTTTTGAAAACAAGTAAATTCCAGTTCTTACTAGGGTCCATTATTTCAGGCAAAGTGTTGCACATATTTTTGTATGGCTCGTAAAGAAAATTAAGACTCCATTCTGACATTAGCTAATCAAAGACCTTTAATAGCTACCCTCTATTTATGTTCAACTTTTATTTCATTTGTGTTATTGTAATGCACCTGTAAATCGTATTATACAGTATTTCCATTGCTGGAATTGAATTGCATTTTTCTCATTCCATTTTGCCTTAATGTCATGTTCATGTTTAGAACTTGTTACTGGTTTATTGTATTAATTGAAGGTTATTCATTTTGTTTCATTTTCATTTCCATTTTCCTCTGCAGTTCATTTGATTTAGTTTTTATTCTATGACACAACTATTTTTACCCAAAGCCTTCATGGAAAAAAGTACTTGCAAACTTAATTGGCTTTTACCAGCTTAAATAACGAATATCTGACTGCACTATGAACCTGGTGACTTGGGTTCCATTCCCAGCATATGCTAACATGAAGGGCAATTGATATCTGAAAGTCGTATGCACCCTCACATTTAATCCAACCCACATTTACCAGTCTCCATGACTGACATGGCATGGGGAGGTTTTAATTTGGCAGTGGATGTAATAAATTGCTGTACATGTATTAATGTTTCACTCAGGACTCACCTGGGGCTTTCAGCCCAAGTGGCCTCTTACCAGGGTTCAATACCCCATTGGGATTTTCAGCCTCAATGGACTTATACCAGGGTTAAAAATAAAGGATATAAATGCTGTCATGGTGTCATGATTAGCACACTGAACTCAATATCCTGGTAGGGTAGTTGAAACAATAATCTAGTTTCTGAAATCACCCACCTCTGTCCATCCAGCAGTAAAAAATGTTCAAACCAGTTACCCAATTGTCAGGTCACATGTGGTGGGATGAAGTGTGGCCAGTATGAAAAAGTGGGTCAAAATACTGTCTAGGGGGGCTCTCTACACATCCTTCTATACACTCTCTAGTGCAGGCCCTTCTGCTAGCGGTGGTATGAGCAAATAATTTCAGGGATGCACCTTAACCTTTACCCAAACAAATAATATCTATCATCTGTATTTCCAATTGCACTCCCAGCTCGTTACCATTCAGCGGCCTGGTCGTAGCAGCTTGAGTCGCCGAGTCTGGCGGTGACGCGGCTTCTTTCCTGATGGTCGCTCCAGCTTCTGTAGCCGCACCATTTTTAGCGGTGTCCTTGGCGCCTCCACCTTCCTGGTCGGTGCCGCCTTGACTGACGTTACCGCTGCTGTAGAACCGAGTGACGGCTCCGGAACGGGCACACCCAAGGCAGTGCACCAGCGGTTGCAGGGCAGGCCGCTGCCCACCAAGGCAAACCCCAACAAAGTCTGACGACCACGGAAACACAAAGCAACAAAAGTGGCCGAGAGAGCAACTGTACACCGCTTACATATTCACCAATCATCAGCTGATGAAAAAACAAAACATATACATTATTCGAGGTAAACCGAGATCAAAACAGCTGACAGCTGAACAGATAATGTCGGCAAAATTGCCACATACCGTAAGAAGTTCTTTTTAGCTGTGTTTGATGACAAACGGCGAACACTTTACGGATGAACTTTAGCTGTCTCCTTGAGATTCCTTGCAACATGTTTTCAAAGGTCACCTGCAGAATGTAAAGAATATAAATCAGTTGCTTATCCAGGAAAGGCTTTGATGAACTCTTATTGAGATGTGTCCTGTGTTGGTATTTTGGCCAATGTATTTTCCCGTTTGTCACATGGCAAACCAGCAGATTTGGCAGTTTCACAAATCTCTTCCTAATCCACAAACCCTTTCCTCCAAAATACGATTACGAATGAACGTGCTGAAACGTGTGTCCATTTAAACCAGACATGTTAGCCTAATAGGATGAGCACATAGTATCAGATGAACAAGCATCAGACCAGATGTTTTGAACAGGAATTTGCCCCATGTTTCGCCGTGTCCTGTAATTGTTATGTAACACGAATTCTACACGCGTTCACATTTGAACTCAGACGTTACATTTAAGTCGATTGTCACATGCGTTAGTGGTTAACACACAGACAGAAACAACACCACAGCTGTTTAAAAACAATTATGAGCAGCGTTTTAAGCAGACCGCAGTGACAACGCATTCATTCGAAACAATACTGGTGGCGTATGCATTCATATCCATTACAGTACTGTATATTGATTTCCCAACATTGTTTTTAATTAAATAAAACAGATTGAAACGTCACTTGCTCTACAGAGAAATGTAAATTGATGGAGGCTTTAGGATAAGCTAGAACAACAATAATAACAATGATTCAGATCGTTAAGTCTTCTTCCGATAAGCCTAAAGGCCAACAACACCAATGATTAACACAAACACCCCTAGAGATGAACTACACAGTACAGTACTGGAAAATGTCTTGGCGATTAACAATAAGAACAACAATAATGATACAACTGTTCTTGCAATCAAATTATGATTATCAATACTGGTGAATATATTCTCGACTGTAAAGGCAAAATTAATTCCAACGTAGCTAAGTGTCCTTGAGATTAACTAAATAACAAAAAAACTAGAATAAACATTGATCGGTGTTATCGACGTAATTATAGCGACCACAATAACAGAGATAGTGTCCTTGAGCTAAACTAACGACAACAATGACCATCGCCATCCCAATCATCACCATTTTCCTTGTTTTTTTCCGATTAACACAGTTGGCTACGTACGGTGCGAAAGAAGTTCAACGGGAATATAATTCAAACTATGAGGATAACAAGCAAACGCATTTAACATACGAGTACGAGGGCAAATATAAAACCTTAATAATGAGGCGATTGTGGGAATGGGTACAGTTAGTGTATTATGATTAACACAGTTAAAGTGTCCTTGACATAAACTATACAAACAACAACCTCAATACGGTCACGTCTAAAACATTCAGTTCATGCGCAACGATAGCAGCACTGGACCGTGAGAAATGTCCACGGCGTGGGAAGGCATCCATCCAGCAGTAGAGAGACAATATCTAGGGCTGGTGATGATGATAACAAGCAAAACATTGTCCGTGTACCAAGTCACCGAAGCGGCTTCAACAGTAGGCCGCGGATGAGCCTCCGCTCTGTCCTGGCCGCCTCTACCGGAATCGGAGCACCTCGGCCGGGAGACCGCCTGGTGGACACGGCCCACGACCCGGGGACCGGTCTCGGGGTGGGAGACGAAGCCGGCCTCTCGGAGCGAGTTTCCCTGCGGGGTCCAGGCGGAGACAGCCGTCTTCTCGGTGCTTTGATGGAGTGTTCAGATGAGAATCGCGGCGATGTAGCGGCTGCGAGGTGCAGGAGAACGCGAGGCCGGGACTTGAGCGAGCAATCGACGCCCGCTGCCTTCCATTGATGCGCGAAACTCAACGGTAATCGATTCAAACGACGGTTGTTGGATCGCATCGATTGGTCAGCCTGACTGGAATCATTTGGTTACTTTGTTTATGCATTGACCGGCGTGGTGAAGTATGGTCAAACAACAACAACAACAACCGTTACCCCTTAAGGCGTGGGGGAGGCCTTTAATCCAGCAGTGGATTGGTCATGGCTGATGTTGATGATGATCCGTGTAACGATTCGATTTTATAAGATTTGTGGAATCGGTGAAATATTAGTTTGTGTTGTCTCACTTGTGCTGAAACGCATCACGTTATTTTATACTTTAACATTCTTAAAACACGCATTTGGCTCCTTAAGAGAGGCAGGATGATGTTGAATTGATAAAGTTAATGAGCATTTCACAGGAATGACGGTCAAGGGTGCGAAAGTTGCAGAATGTTTCTCGAGTCTCTGTACTGGACTCAGAAAAAAATATAATCTGAGAATATTTAACAGAGGATGTTAATATTCATGGTTCTTTCGGTAAAGTCACGTAGAAGGGAAATAATAAAATAGTAAATATTATTTCCATTCTACGTGACTTTACCGAAAGAACCAATAATATTAACATCCAAAGTCACGTAAAGGGAAATAATAAAATATTATTTCCCTTCTACGTGACTTTACCGAAAGAACCAAGAAGATGAATCCCTGCAGTCACGAAAGCTTTAAATCAGAGGATGTTAACTTGAATACCAGCACAGCGGCAGGGCTTAGTGTGGACTAAGCAAGAGGGTCTCATCAGTGAACAGCCAAGCGAGTGAGTGAGAGGATGAGTCAGTGGGGATGGGATTAGGCTCTGTATATCTGTATAAAGACAGTGGCTACCAAAGAATATTTATTATTCAATATTTTTTTAACGAAGGGTCACCGTCTTCTTGGTTCTTTCGGTAAAGTCACGTAGAATGGAAATAATAAAACATAATAAAATAATTCTCACGACGTTTCGTGAGAAGGGTCACCGATTCGGACTTTATTTAAAGGGGGGTCCTGCCAAGTTTGCTCAGTAGGGGGCGATGGTTAAACTAAACGATTCAACCATTTATTATTGTGGCTTCCGCGTGATTATTTTAACTTATGGCCAATGCGCCCGATCTTGTCAGATCTCAGAAGCCAAGCAGGGATTTGAATTGGAAAGTGCTTGTAATGATGGGTGACCATCATGCACAAGGCAGATGTAGAAGACCTTGAGGGCAGTCCAACAACATCCAATGTTCTGCATTCACCAACCCACGGTCAAATATCCAGCGGTAGATTGACACAACTTGACTGCGCATGTTACATTTAGCCAACAGTCCAATTCGATGCCGTGCATTGTGAGCTTAAGAAATTCTAATCCATGGGCCAGAGCAGACGTCGGTATCAGCAAAACGTTAGCAGTTGCCATTTAGATGCCAAAGAGTGAAGCAGGTATTTGAATGGTTCTCAAATTCATCTGGCCACTTGAAGGCATTTTAACGAGTGATGTCACCTCAGGCGATCCCAACGAGTGAAAACAACATATGCCTGTCAATTTCCCCACGGATGTAGTATCTCCATTCGTTCCTGTGCTAGGCCATCATCTCCACGTCCACTCCAATCCTTCACACCACTTGGAACCAGCTCTTTCTTCTTAGCCTGCCTTTGTTTCTGCCCTGGTGCTTTCATGTTCATCGCTATTCCTGCTGCTGTGGTTTTCGCCTCCCCTTTACTGCAGCTCCTTCACTCAATGACACGTCAAAGTGAACAAATAAGACGGCACACACATACAAAATGTGCTAATTAGATTTATTACAATGAAGTGTAATAATAAACAAAAACTTAGTGCAAAACCCAGATCCTACCTCGACACCATAAACAAGCAAGTTGTGTTAACATCCCTCCGGTGTTTAAATATATATTTTTAAGTATAGTCTCGTTCTAAAAATGCTTTTTTGAGTTGTACCACGCGTTATTTGGCACTGTCCCCACATTTCATTCAACGTGCTGGGAGCTTCAGGAAATATATGCCAAACGTGTGCTACAATCCGAAAAATACGAGTGCCGGCCATGCGGCATAACTACGAATGCCTATGCAGTATAGAGTCACGTGTTGTTCGTGGACTAAACGCCCCATGGCAAAATATTTGGCAGCCACAGGGGTCGCACGAGACGTCGGGGTCATCGTGACCCCACCGTGCATACACGCAAGGAATTAAATCGACTCACAAGCCAAGCCATGCACACTTTTCCATTACATTAAGTGTCTGAGGCGATGCAAAGTACGTAAAAAACGTCACACGTAAACATTTGTTCAACGTTAAGATTGCTTTACGGCGAGTTAAAATGCCACCGATTGTCACACGATGCAGCAACACCAGCTTCAGATTCCGACGTCATGAAACCCAACACCAGTTTAACAAAACGAATTATGTACATTACCATTTACCATAAGACACAACGTTTCATTATATTTTATCCTTATCATTTGTGAGGTGTTAGCGCCGTGGTTAAAACGCACTGCACTGTGAAGCCAGCGATCGGAGTACAAAATCACGGCGACGGCTAACATCAGTGGCAAATAATAGCTAAACAGGTCCTGGGCCCCCCTCCCCCGACTGCACCAATCCGCACTACTGGACTGATCAGTGACGTTTGGTTAATCAATTCATGTGATAAACACAGCACGGGGAAGCTTTCATCCAGCAGTGGATTAGGACATTACAGTATTATTTATCAATGATGCAATCAGCCATTACAGAAAATTCATTGTAGAATCTGACGTGGACTTGTAACATATTTTGTGGGTGCGTATTGAGCAAACGATAATCCAAATGGATACCGAACAGCTAACCACAAAAAGTGCATGCATTCAATTATTAAAAACCCTTCGAGGAAAGTACTATCATGCCAACCACTCAACCCGGCCCCCGCAGCGTTGATATACAGATTAAAGCTGGGGGAAAAAAAAATCCCACAAGCACACAATTGAAGTTACATAAAAATATTGCTGTTCAATGCAAGTAAAAGAAAATCCCACGAAACGTTGCGTGACATGTGCATTCCAACAACAGCTTGCTATTCCGACGTTCATACAAGACAGACTTGTACAAATTAGTTAAGAAGGTGGCCACGTGTCTCAGAGGTCGGAGCACCGAGCTGGCCGTTTAATCCTTGTTTACAGAAACATGTTCTGCTTGTTGAGTTGGTTAGCCCCGGTGAAGCCATACATGGCGGGCGTAGCTGCGGAGCGTTTGCCGGCAGCGTTCAAGCTCTCGTCGACGAAGGTCGGGAAGAAGCTGCGGTGGCGCCGATCTGTCAGACGCAGCCTGGACAAGCGTCCTAGCAGTGGAGAGGCGACCTGCGGGAAGGCACAAAAAAGACAAATACTCCTTGTACATAGCCTACACAGACTGTTATGGCATGTGCAGGGCACATACCGTTCGCGATCACACATGAAGACTGGTTTGGCATCAGTGAACCTACTTGACATCTGTGAAAATGAGCTTCAGTAGCTCATTGGATTCCTAGTCTAAAGAGTCTGATTATGAGCGAGTGGTTTGGCCAGCACCACGGTGCAATTTTTTTTTTACACATGGCAACAGGTATTCATTTAAAGTGGAGTCGACTTCGGGGTGGCCCAGGACCAATTCAGATAATTGCCACCGATGTAAATTGTTGTGCACGAGCACCCGTTTAGCAGAATAGTTCTCGTACAAATGCGTTCAAATATAATCGGGGCAGCCTTCTGATCAAGAAAACCTCTTACACGTGACACACCGTAGGAATGAGAATGCACGGCTCAAGATGAGCAGCAGGGTGAAAGAAGGCACGCCGAGGAAGAAGGAGAGAAGGAATGACCGGGCCAAGATGTCAGGAGACAAGAGGCGAGGGAAGAGGGGGAGAGAAGGAGCAAGCAGAAGTGAGCTGCACGGAGCGGCATCTGTTTGAACAGGGGACAGGGAGAGGGGAGGGATTCAGAGTGGGGGTGACCACACAAAAGTAATGCGATTTGCAGGAGGCTTGAGCTGATTTAGATATATAAATGTCAGTGCACTTGGGAGTACCACGGCAAGGTTGACTATGAAAGCAGTGAGCAGCTAAACACCTCTACAGCATCCCCCCCTCCCCCGTTTCACTCCACAGCATAACCTAGCCTGGCGGTGGTGAATGCCTGTAAGCCAGCACTGGAGGCGAGGGTTGTTGATGGATCACACAAATGCTGTGAAACTCCCTTCACGTGGGCATCGAGTTGCAATACCTTGGCTTACCAGGGACAATTGCGGTACAGTAAAGTGCAGACTAATATCCATCTGTATGGGATACAGCGTTTCCCCCTTGCACATGTGGGTTTCTCTCTGGATGCTCCTGTTTCCTCCCAAATATAAAAACACACTTTAATTGGCCGAAACGCCTTACTACATTGGTGCTTCCACACGTTGTGGATTGTGCAGCGTTGGGAGATGCATCTCTCATTTACAATGACAACATTGTTCCTATCTACAGCAGAGCTCATGTTTGATAATGTACTTTATTTATACAGGAAATTCTCACTAAGTCTACAGACGTTTTTTTCTTTCAGGACTCTGCATTGAAATATTGGGCTATATTCCTCTAATTTGGCCATGAACCGAGTGGTCTGCATGCCGGCACGAGTACCCTGAGAAAACCCACACACGAGTTGCGACGAATCAAACCTCTGAAAACTACGAGGTTCGCAAATCCATTCTGTGCTGCCATCTCCTGGCAACTTCATCGCCCAGCGGTTCGAGAGTTTCACGATTCTACAACACTTACTTTCATGGGGCGCCTTAGTGGCGAGACGTTAAATACCTCGCCTGGTATGCAGCAGGTCGTGGGTTCAATCCCAACCTTGACACCTGTATATTTGGATTTTGCATGTTCTCCCCGTGGTCGTGTGGATTTTTCTCCTGGTCCTCAGTTTTTTTTGGAGTATTTAGAGTATTTGGCTGCAATACATTTTCAAATTAGCCACCACTTCATCGAGCTGTCTTTTGTGGCCAGGTTGCTTCTGAAAAAGAGCCAAATAGCTCAGTGGGCCTTACCTGGTAAAATAAAAATATTTTTATAGTTTTTGTTGTTGTTGTTCAAAGCCCTCTATTAGAAATTTGTGCCACCACGCCGAGCTTCTTTCATCCCCGGCCACATGATCATTGTGAAGCGAATCGATTTACCTTGAAGACCCTGGATCCACTCTTGTCGTATATCTTCTTCCACTTTAGAATTTCTTCCTGCATGGCCTCCGACGACACCTTGTTCTCAGCCCTGCCAGGGCACGCGGAAGCACGGCACACAACGCTTCTGTTCAGTCTCATGCAATCCATTAATCGATGAAGGAAAATCCAGCGAACTAGGAAGCTTTTGAGCTTTTTCAGGGCTCTCCGACATGGGTTTTTGCAGCTTCGTTGATGAGAAAAAAAAATACTTTAAAGTAACTTTTCCTGTTTTAGTTCGCTCTCATGACATCATTGTACCATATAAAAAAAATGGGCATTTAACAATGCATCTATTGTACATTAAATGGCATAGGTATTGAATAGTGCGTGTAAGAATCTATAATTTTCCCTTTGTACACGTTGTGCAAGGAAGCAATGCAATGGTGGCACATTGATTAGCACACTTCGCTATGAGCCTGGCAACCAGAGTTAAATTCCCGGACATGGCTACCATTAACACCGAGCGACACCTGAAAATCTTCTTTACTAACCAGTGCGGTGAAATATGGTTGAACAACCCCCCCAACGACCGGGGTGGGGGGGAGGGGGGAGGCTTTAGGTCAAGCAGTGGATTGACAACAGAGGCAGTTACCCAACCCACAGGGGTCGCAGCGGGTCGCAGGCGAACAGGCTCAATCGTGCGGCGAAGGCGCACGGATTACTCACTCGGAGCTCCGCAGTAGCGGCATTTTTTGCAGGAGCTCGTCTTTGGCGGCGCTTGAGGAGCCCTGCGGCTTGGCCGACTGGGCCCTCGTGACGGCAGCCACGGGCAGCGGCGGTTCCCCGACTTGCTCCCTGTACGCCTGGTGAATGGCGCTCATCTCGGCCACCATCTGCGTCAGCTTGCTCTCCATGCTCTCCACGTTTCTGTGGTGGGCCACGAGCGACGGGACTGTTGTCAATGGTCGCAAACCAGCTGCTGCTCGCCGAACGGATGATCTCGGTCGCGCGTCTAAGCCGAGTGATTGTTTTGAGTCTCGTTAATGACGTGCTTGTTGGTTAAGCCTGTGACCAAATTGCCCGGAATGCGCCAGATCTCAAAGCTAAGCAGGTTGGATCATATAAATTCCTCGGACGGAGCACCAACGTGCTTAAAAAAAACAGGTTTGTTGTTGTTCTAGGGTAGTGCAAAAAATATATATTGCTGCACTATGCTCTCTGCCGTTACCAACCCTTGCTCAATTCAAGAAATGTATTAACTCTTATCTGTTACACCTTCAATAAGTCCTGTTTGTTGCTTGCTGCTTGGACATTTTGGGAATTTGGGCCTGCTCTAAAAGCAACGGTGATGAAAGAAAACCCGCAGGATCCGCATGGCGCGGGGGAGGCCACTATATCACTATCAGCCATGGTCAATCCACTGCTGGATGAAGGCCTTACCACCCCATCGCCGCCACCTGTCACGATCCTGCCATGTAGTATTCCGCCCGTCGCCCGTGCATAAACTACATTGAACATTCTATGGGAA
>CM025633.2:4963297-4981947 GCA_014621495.2 Entosphenus tridentatus
CATTGAACATTATTATAACGCGATGCATGTTATTAAATGTTCCCCTGTCCAACGGGTCACGCCTGCTCGGCAGGCACAGCGCACCTGGCGAGCTCGCTCCCGGCTTCGGCTGCGAGCAGAGTCACGCGCCGGCGTGGAGTCTTTGGGGGCGCTTTCTTCTGCCCTTGGGCCGCCTCCCGCTCCAGCGCCTCCACTCGCTCCTGCAGGCACTGCCTCTGCTCCTCCGCGGACTCCCTCATGCTGTGGACAAAGACCCCGTAAAAGTCTTGAGCAGGGCTCTCAGAATATTTAAGTAAAATCGATTACTCCACCGAATATCGCTGCAATTGCTCAACTAGACGAATGGCACGAAAAAATTGTGTTGGGAGGCGGGGGGGGGAAAAAGATCTGACATCATGTGTGCACCGTTGGATGGGCGACAATGGCCGGGGGTTTGGGAAACTTAATTGGCACCATCAGCAGCGTGCAGCTGGGTGTGGCTTCTAGAGGGATTTTCTGGCTCTGGGGCGGCTGCAATTGTTAAAAGGTGCGCAAGTAATCAGCCGCAGTTAGTCGATTACGATTTATTGTTGCATTAAAAAAATGATAGAACTGAGCCGATCAGCCAAGTTGTCCCACCATCGCCGAGGATGAGCACGGTTGGCTACCGTATGGTGCGAAATAAGTTCAACATACATACATACGGAGTATGGTGACAGGGGGTACACTCCTGTAACCCAATCAATGCACCTCATCTCGTAGGAAATTAAAAGCCAAGCATACTTTTAAGTCGGCATGGTTGTCAAAGCACACTTTAACCTGACGTGAAAGACAGAATCCCACACCAGTCTCACCTGTTCAGCTCGGTCTTCAGCTTCTCAATCTCCTCGTCCTTCTCCCGCACGTCCCTGTCCATGCGTTCCACGAGCTCCTCCAGCCGCGCATCTCCCTGCTGCAGGTGCTCAACGTCGGCGAGCACCGCTCGCAGGCCCTGCTCAATGGTCACCCGTTCCTCCATCAGGCCCGACAGCTGCTGCTCCAGCGCGGGCCCCTCCAGCGGCAGCATCGCCATCTCCTCCGTCGTCGCCGCCATATCCTCGCCAGCACGCACACCAGGACCGTCGCACTCCATGGGAACTTCGCGAGCGACAGCGCCGCGCCGCGGCCCGCGTTTGGAGAGAGACGGGAGCTTCTTCTCTAGGCGCTGGACCTGAACCCGGAGGGTGGAGATTTCTCCGTCGCGCCGCGCCAACCGACACCCGAGGACAGGATCGGCGTTTGCACCGCTCTGCGCTGCGGGGATTTGGGGCGGCTGCTCGTGCCTGCTGGGATCGCCGCCCCCCAACGGCCGATCCGTCAAATCCGATTTTGAGTTGTCCTTTGGGTCCTCTGTTTGATAAATACAAATATATTTCCAGGCTTTGTATTAAGTTGAAAAATTACGGGTTAATAAAAGTGCCATGTTTTATCATAAATTGCCAACTCCTTTCAATTTAAATAGTATTTACACACTTGAACCTGGTGACCCAAGTGAAATTCTCGGCAACGAATAACATTGGTGGCTGCGATACCCCAAATGGTCATGCCCCAGTATGGTGATGAAGTATAGTTAAACAAACCCTCAACCAACACAACATTAAGTAGTGGATTGACAAAAGAGCTTGTATATAAATATTAGACTATTATCATTATAACTATGTGAATGTATATGAAAAGCAATATATAACAACACCAACTTGTGGGAGGGAATACACACACCTTACCTTTCAGAGATTCTAAGACTGTCTGGGATGTCTGTAGATTCAGTTGCAAGGTCCTCACTTGCGCCTCAAACTCACATTTCATCTGCTCCTTCTCCTGTAGAGACAAAAACACATAAAGGACAAAGATCCCCCCCCCCCCATATAGCCTTAACAGACTGTTGGGGCAAATGCTGTTAGCAAATACCTATGAAGGCTGGTAATGCACACGAGGGGGTGGGTGGTCAACACCATGCACGGCCACCTTTGTCTCGCTAGTGACGATGTTTTATACACTGCACCAGATATTCATTTGAGGCTGAAGCGACCTAGGGGAGGCCCAGGACCGTTTCAGATAATCGTCACCTGGTGTTGGCCGTGAACATGGACTCAAGCGACAACAAAACAGCCGACTGGTAGGGGTGGAATTATGCACGAATTTATGAAATTCCTCAGCTCGCCAAACCTTCATCAAAATTGTAATAATGTGGTACATTTGGATATTTTGCACCATTCTTATAGTGCAAGGCCATCATGAAGGAAAGTGCTAAGTTTCACAGAGAGAAGTCTGCAAAAGTTTATCCTTCAGCCACTTGAGATCCTATCGATCACTGCAAGAGATATATAACATATTGAGAATGTATCGCCGCCCTTAATCGCAACAATCTATAGAATCGTCAGGGATGGGGGGTAAATCTTTTAATGATTGGGTAGTTCCACAATTTCAGATGTTTCAGACACTTAAGAGATGCGGGTAATCATCAGTATAATCATTAAGTCGCTTTTACTTGGGGCAAAGCATGTCAACCAATTAGAAGTGCAATTCAGATAAAAATTACGTGTCCACCCTTGTGGTGATGGTGCATTCAGTGTCATGTGTTTGCATCACACCATTTACTCATTCCGTAAATAAGCCATATTTTGAAAATCATACGAACACCCTCATTCGGGATTAGTATATACATTTTTTTTTATTTGTGGCTTTCCTTACTAGAAGCTAACACTACACTTGCATGTGTGCGTTAGCAATGAGCGAGGTCCGATAAGCGGTGAGCACGCAGGAAGCAGACAGTCACCTGCTGTACACTCTCCAGCTTTGGTTTCAGCTCCGCCAATTCCAAGCACAGTTTGCCAAGTTCGCTTTTCAGCTCGTCTCCCGAGAACTGTGGAGTCAGGTACACACAAAGTACAGCAACAGTGCCACGATGCCAGTCGTTGAAACAGGTGATGCAATAAGACACCGCGTCAAAGTTAAAATAGAAGGGTGGTTTTTCCGGATCGTTGCCAGATCAGCTTCGAGGCTGCCGACATTTATCTAGCTTGACCACCCGAATGTGAAATTGTAGTCGTTGCTCTGCATCAACATCAGCCATATGAAAGAAGACTGCCGACGCGATTCAAGATTACGACTTACGATCCAAATGTTACGTTGCAGGATCGTGAGGGATGGTAAGTGGCTAGATGTGGCATTGATCCAGGGCTGATTTGACCATGGCGGATGATGATTAAAATGGCGGATAATGATGATTAACACGGTTGGCAACGTACGATGCGAAAATAAGTTTAAGATACATACAATGATGGTGATCTCAACATTGACAGAGAAGTTCCCAAGCAGATATCAGTCACAGCGACCAAGATCATTCCCTGAAGTGCAACCTGCGTTTGTCACGGCTAAGAATTCCAAGAGAAATGTTTCTGTGTTTGAATGTTAAATGGACAAGTTATTTTAAAACCTGTTAACACGCAGGGGTTTTATATGCTGCAAGACAACTGAAAGTGATGCCAAGCAAGTATGAGCGACCTAAGGTGATGGCTCAATGTCCAGGTTGAGGAGGCTACAAACTCCACCTTGGAGTTTTGCAAATTAAGGTGATAACACGAGCCAACCACCGGGTCGACCCTTTCAGTGCGAGGGAGTTCAGTGCCGCTCACCTTCGCCCGCAGCATGTCGTTGATGCTCTGGAGCTCGGCAGATCGCTTCTCCGCGGCGGTCGCCCGCGTCGTCAGGGCATTGCGCTCGCGCGCGCCAGTTTGCAGCTTCTCCTCCGCCTTGCGCAGCTCCGCCTCCACGGCACGCAGACGGCGCTCTGTCTCGGCGCACTGCTTCACCAGCACGCGCGTCTGTGGCGGCACGAGAGGCGTTGGCGGCGGTTACCGGGCATCCACTTTTCGGTCGATTGGCACGAGGGGGCAAGGGTGAAACGAACTGGACGGGCACACGACTTTTTACCTCCTTGTCCGTCTCCCTCTGCTTGAGGTCCGTGTTGATGTTTTGAACCTTCAGCACTCTATCGGGCTGCGAAAAGTAAATAAAGAAGGTTAACAAGTGGATCTTTCTCTCAAGTCATTGGCCCAAGGGAAGGTGCATGGCTCAAGTTCCTTCCTTCCCCTCCAATCCCCATGCCCCACACTCTGTAACTCGCAACGTTGCATGCCGTACCGGTGTTCTTGAGAAATAATTTCAGAACGAAGGTTGAGGTGGTTTCCCTTTGACTTATACAACAGTGACCTTAGGTGACATCATCGCCGAATTACACTCAGCATTATTTCGAATGTAGAGATGACAACTACGCTTCTTACCGTTCTTGTGCCGGTCTGGTTTGTTTCCAGATTTTATTGCTTGCAAATTGAGACGTGCTTAAACATTTACGTAGAGTAAACACTGCATTTGGAAACTTTTCTTTCTACAATTAAGCACCTCATACATAGAAAAAAATAGCAATTTTCACCGTTTTAAACTATCCCATCCAATTTTTTAATGTGAAATATTGCCCTCGCCAATTTGCACGTTCGTGCTTTCGAAATCAAAGTTTAAAATCTAGTTTAAAAAACACATCTTAAGAAAATATGAAGTTCAACTGAAAGTTTATTGTTTTACCATTGGTTATTATTATTGTATTATTTACGTCATAATTGTACACTGTTGTTATTGATATTTTATCACAGATGGTTAGTCTTAGCAGACTCTTACCTGGTTACACATAAAAGTTGATGACGATGATGACTAACCAAACGGCTCTTTCATGGAACTGCTGCCAAATCGGTCCACGCCTTTCTCAATCACAATTCTAGCTGACGACCATCCACAACCACAATCAGTGTCAAATGATTATACTCTGCACCATGTAATAAGAGCGGTCCACGCCTACACACCGTGGTGGGAAGAAACCACATTACTCACGCCAAACAAGGTGTTTGTCTCATACCAGGCAAGAGTTGATGTTGCCGCTTGACTCGTTGCCATGCCTGGGAGCTGCTACGGCAGCAGCGACAGACCTTCTCCCCATCTTGGGCTTCACTTCCATCACCAACCCCGGAGGCTCTGCGCGAGTCGTGGGAGAAACGGCAACGGACATTTTTAGCGGTCGTTGAAAAGGAATTGCGAGATGTTTAATGTAGGTAACTTCGAAAGTCCAGGCAGGGAATGATGCACTGGCGCTGTGGACATTCAGGCGACGTGTTGAAACTCGCTTGAAGCTCATGTGCGGTGCACATTTCTCAGGCCGGTGACGTGTGTGCGTGTGTGTGCGCGATTTGCAAGTGCAGCAGTTTCACGTAGCGTAGCCAACAGCCGTTGGCTTGGCTTAATCGTTCTTTGAGCACAATCTTAACCGTCTCGTTTCGTTTTGCAAATAAAAAAACAAGTTGAACTCCCATCAAATTATAGTTAGGACAATTTGCAAAGCAAGCGTTTACTTTGTCGTTCGTGTAGGCAAAAGTGAAAGTGTGTAACAAAAAAGTGTGCCGATTTCTAAAAAGTATTCATGTGAATCAGGCTGTGCGCAGAATATTACATGGAAATAGTGAAAACATGGATAGGCAGAACCCCCTTCCGTCTCCGCATTCAGTATAAATAGAAGTACGTCTCAATCAAATTGGCCTATCATTGGCTTTGGAGGTCCACATTTTCCAGCAGCATGCAAGAATGCTAAATCTAGACCAGTCTCTAGACCTTTGTGTTTAAATCGGCATATTAGGTCATGCTTTACAACATCTTCTGGGTTTCCAAACGTTATTTCACAAGAGCTGATCCAGTCACGCATCACGTTAAAAGCATTCCATCGTCAGCATCGCAGCTAGGAGAGCTATGGTAGCTTAGCAGACCTGGGATCAATTATAATTGAAATCACGACAGCATTGTTAGCCTAAATTTGAATTACACTGCCATCGCAAATTCATTAACAACACGATAACAATTTGCAATTGCCCCCCGAGTCTGGGTCTCATATAGCACTGCAGATAAATTCCATCCGTGGAGCAGTATTGCCCTCTACTGGTCGAGGTACGTTTATTTAGTTTTAGCAACGTGCCTTTTGTCTATTGTACGCTACTATTAGGTTTGTATTGTTTGTTGTCGTTTTAACTTGCCTACTGGACATCTGTGAAAAAAAACACAAGAGCTTCATAGCTCATCGGATTCCTCCAGTCTAAATAAAGCTTCCGATTCTGGAGTTTCTCTATGGCCATGACCGAATCATAATACAGCACCGTACACACCACTAAACTTGTGCCCGTTATCAGTATATACATAATAAAGTATGTACAGTATACAGATTATCATACATTCACCGGATTATAAGACGCACTCCCAACCATTGATTTAAAATACAGGTGGGGAAAGAGTGAGTCTTGTACATTCGGAGAATACGGTGTTTGTAGAGAAGATGCAATTAAATCGCCCTCAACGTTACCCAGACCTCACTCAATCTCTGACGTTATGCAGGTTTCATGCTGGCTCGTACTTTTATGGGAGACACCCTGGAAAAACCAGGCTTCGAGTTAGTCAGGAAAGAGAAGTAGAGTACAGCAATGGATTATTGCATCTATCAGTGTGGAGCTTTCAAGTAATACCCGCACCCTCGTTCCAAATACCACCAAAACCAGGGTATTCCGCCAGATTCTCTCACGAACCCAGACTCTCATGGATGGGAATTGACAAACATCGCCAGAATGGCAGGGCACCTCATGAGAACCGGTACCGAGAATCCAGGAGAGATGTTTTTATTTACACGCTTTTATTTAACTCACTCTGTTGTTGTTGTTGTCGTATTCTCAAGTTTTAACCCACTTCCCAATGTGGTATCGACTGCAAACTTGGTATACTTATGTCATACTGATGACAATACTATATTATATCATTAAAAATATTTTTTAACGTTCTTTTTTATGTTATGTTTCGGATTGGGTCTAATTGTCCACGCTCAACTGACGTTGGCTGTAAATCACCACGATTCCTTATGTTATGATAAGCCTCGGGGCCACTTCTTGGAGTTCTGCCATTACGAGTAGGGCACATTTAATCAAAGCATGTTTAAAAAAAAGTCTTTTCAATATTACTTATTTTATGGGCGGCCATAACGTTTACTACCTACACGCACAGATAGGTCCTTTGTCAATCCACAATTGGACGAAGGCCTCTTTCCATGCCTGTGGTCTGACCATACTTCACCATCCATGGAGGTTTTTTGGGTGAGATCGCAGAAATATATAAATGTGTCGTTAAACCCCCCGCCACCACCCAACACAGCCGACTAGTGAGGGTTGTCACGTAAACAGAACGTGCCAAATCGTCACTAGTACAGCACCAGTGTGTAGTGTGGTGTATAGTAGTGTATAATGTAGTGTATAGTGTAGTGTATAGTGTAGTATACTAGTACAGCACACCGGTGTGTAGTGTATAGTGTAGTGTATAGTGTAGTATACTAGTACAGCAGACAGGGGTGTAGTGTAAAGTGTGGTGTATAGTGTAGTATACTAGTACAACAGTGTGTTGGAGAGCCAAGCCACATTTACAATCGGAGTACGACGTTTCGCCAGTAATTACAACCAGCTTCATCAGGCGACAGCCAGATTTGTGGAGAAGTCTGTTTAGTTCCTTAATGTAGAGGCGCTTCTGACAACCCTTACTAGTTTCGGGTCCTGTTTGAAAAAAAAAACTTTCAATGTGTAATAACTACATTAACATGACCGTGTGACGATGCCGACACACAAGACACTCACCCGCACTGCAGTTCAGTCTCTTCCTCTGTGACCTAGAGACCGGCATGTCGCGATTCTTCACACTTTGTATTTCCTTCGTGGTCCTATTCCCAAGATGTATTCTCATTAACCGCACGGGCGTGCCTATATACTCGTCCCTAATAACCGAAGCACAGGTTCCCCTATATCCCCGCACCGTGACCCTACAACCTACTCAACCGCGACCTTAAATCTAGAATCGCGTCCCAATTTACCGCAGTGTTATTCCTTTACAGTATCTAGATTAATGTCCTAATATCCTGTATACACACACACATACACACGTGGAGCGAGCGAGCGAGCACCATCTCCCATCACCACACGCCGATTCAAATTGTCCCCCCAACGCCGTTTGTCTTCGACTCGTCCAATCGCGATGCGCGGCGTCGTCCATCTGCGCCACGACCCAAAAGGGGGGGGGGGGATTTTAGCAGATTCTAACTAATAACTTTGTCAACGAAACAACACTATCTTTTAAACATCAGCTCAAAGCAACGCGTAAACGCTTACTAAACTGGTATCGTAAGGTTACTAAGAGCACGTTATGCGATGATGACTGAAGAGCGATTTACGTAAATCAATCTCAACTCCCCCCCTACGGAGTCGGTGACAAATGGTTTGGCCTCACCAGCCGTGGGGTGCGGTGTGGGGGGAGGCTGCGATGGCCCCACGTGACCTCCTCTGGTGGAACGAGGCGGGGGGGGCGGTAGAATTACTTCCCCCAGCCCCTGCAGTCGTTCGATTATTGAATTGTCCATTAATTTCGGAAACAATTGGACGCGGGCGTATCGAAGGGTAGTGGGAGGACGTGAATTTAAATATCACGATGTTCCAGACCACGAGCCGTTGTAGCCTGTTGTTGTCGGGTTCTCCACAGCGCCGCCACGTGGCTTGCACGTGGAGAAGGAAGCGCATCCCACACACCCCAAGTCCGCCTGCCTCGCTCCAAATGTGTGGCGTAAGAAATAAATAAACAATTAAAGAGACTTCCTCCACAACTCCCCCCCACCCCACCTCCCGACCCCACCTCGAACGGCAAATGGGACGAGACACGAGCTCAGTAGGGAAGTGGTTGGTGTTGGTGGTAGTGGTTGTGTTGGTTGCTTGGTGGTGGTGAATACGACCCCGAGTAGGCGTCACGGACGCGGGCAAAAGCACATTTTGTGCAAGTGTAACGCGTGGAGCCTTAACGCGAATGTGACACTCGGAGGGGTGGGTGGGGGGCAGCTTAGGTGCGCAACTTTGGGTCAAAAAAGTGAGCGATAACGATACGTATTTGATACGTAGGCAGCACATACAATGTGGTGAGCGCAGGTGTGAGCACAAGTGTTAGCACAGGTGAGCGCAGGTGTGAGCGCAGGTGTGAGCGCAGGTGAGCGGGTGTGAGTGCAGGTGAGCGGGTGTGAGCGCAGGTGAGCGCAAGTGTGAGCGCAGGTGAGCGGGTGTGAGTGCAGGTGAGCGGGTGTGAGCACAGGTGAGCGCAGGTGTGAGCACAGTTGAGCGACAGAACCCCAGTGCGGCAGTCGTAGTAGGAGTAGGAGGGGGAAGTCGTCACGGGTATTATAAATCCAGGAGAGAAGTTTCCCGGCAAAGCTTCGGCAGCAGCTACCCAAAGGGGTCCTTGAGCTACGCGGGGAGTGTGGGGCCGAGCATCATGAGTCCGTCTCCTCGCCCGCCGCTCACGGAGCGGCCAGGTGCGACCAACGCCGGCGACGGCGTGGTGGTGATGAGTCCTGGCTGCGGAGACTCGGAGTGTGTGGGAGGGCATCATCCACACGCCGTCTTTCGCAAGAACCTCTTCAGCGCGGCCAAGGCAGGGTAAGGATTCGTTTTGAATTTTTTTTCTGTGGGTGGTGGGGTAGGGTTAGTCTCCGCACGCGTGCGCTGTTACCGTAGTCTCCACTTTAGACGATTTTCATTTATTCCTCCGCCCCAAACCCTCCCAGATCCCCCTGTATTTGAAGGTAACATTTTGGGGGTGCGTCTTATAATCCGGTGTGTGTGTGTAATTGGGGTGGTGGGGAGCGGTGGTGTAGTGGTTAGCGCCACGCTGCGCTACGAACCCGGCGACCCGGGTTCGATTCCCGCTCACGGCACAACACCGGTGATGATTATCTGAACCGGTTCTGGGCCGTCCTCCTAAGTCCAAATCGGACTTGAATGAGTACCTGGTGCGGTGTGTTAAGGATCGCCACTGGGGAGACAAAGGCGGCCGGGCGTGGTGTTGGTTGCCACCCACTCCCTATTGTGCCGTGCCGGTCTTCATAGGTGCTGCTCACTAACAGCACTTGCGGCAACAGTTTGTTGAAGCTATAAGAGGGGTCTTTGTATATATACTCTTGTGTGTTGCGAAGAACAGATTTGTCGTAACTTCATTGGTATGAGGAAGACATTTTGGGTGCGTCTTACTTTCCGGGAGTGTCGTATAACACGATGTAACACTTTTTTGTGTTCTTGGATAGTAAAAGTGTTATTTCGTAATTGCTTATGCCTAAAAAGTATAGAAAATGGCTGTTATTCCCCACAACCTTTGCTTTTATGACCAGGACAGTGATATTTTTAAATGTACCTTGTGTCTTTTTGTTCACATAAAGTCAGAAAAAAAGAACATATGAATCAAAATGATCATGTATTTATACTAAAGTAATACAAAAATGACTACAAAAGATTTAGAAGTGAGTAGTTTTTCGAGATTTACGATTATACTGTAAATCACTTTCACGAATCGGCCCCCAAATGTCGTCTCCCATCATGTTCTCGTTTGACTGTCCTTGGTAGCGGCGTTCAAAGTCCAGTATATCCTGGTGGAAGCGCTCGCCTTGCTCCTACGAGTACTCTCCCATGTTCTCCTGGAATTTATCAAGATGAGCATCAAGGATATGGACTTTGAGGGACATCCTACAGCCCATTGTGCCGTAGTTCTTCACCAGAGTCTCAACCAGCTCCACATATTTTTCGACCTTGTGATTGCCCAGGAAGCTACGAACAACTGCGACAAAGCTGTTCCAAGCCGCTATCTCCTTACTAGTGAGCTTCTTGGGGAATTAGTTGCACTCCAGGATCTTTTTTATCTGTAGTCCGAAGACACCGGCTTTGACCTTTGCCTCGGAGAGCTTAGGGAAGAAGTCTTGAAGGTACTTGAAGGCTTCCGACTCCTTATCTACAGCTCTGACAAATTGTTTTATAAGGCCCAATTTGATGTGCAGTGGTGGCATCAGCACCTTCCGGGGGTCCACCAGTAGCTCCCACTTGACGTTGTTCCTCCCCACAGAGAACTCGGTCCGCTGTGGCCAGTCCCGCCTGTGGTAGTGCGCCTTGGTGTCCCTGCTGTCCCAAAGGCAAAAATATCAGGGAAACTTGGTAAAACCGCCTTGGAGACCCATCCGGAATGCCACCATTTTGAAGTCTCCGATGACCTCCCAGCTATACTCATCTTACTTCAAGGCGTCCAGCAAGGTCTTTATGCTGTTGTAATCCTCTTTGAGGTGCACCGAGTGAGCCAGGGGAAGAGACGGGTACTTGTTACCATTATGGAGCAGCACAGTTTTGAGGCTCCTGGATGAGTTGTCAATGAAGAGGCGGCGCCACTCATTCTGGTTACAGGCGATTCCGATTGCCTCGAACAAACTGGTCACATTGTGGCAGAAGCAGAACCCATCTTGACGGGTGAAGAAGCTCCAAAAAGGTTGGTGACACTTCCTCTGATCTGCGACCTGCACACTTTCATTCAACAAGTTCCACTGCTTGAGCCTAGACGTCAAAAGCTCGGCATTTGTCTTAGTGAGACCACTATCTATGATCAAGTCGTTGAGGTCTTTTTGGTTGGGGTAGTATGGGTTTCTCTCCTCAGCTCCACCTCTGAAATTGTCATCTGGATCTACAACGTCTTCCTCGCTCTCTGACTTGCTGCTCTCTTCTAAAGACTGCTGCTCTCTCTCCGGAGGAGTGGGTACGCGGAGCTCATGCAGTGTGGCACCGGGGCGATGGATGAAGGAAGGTCCGGATACGTGATAGCAGGTGCATTCTTGCCAGTCTGACGTTTGGAAGGGTCATCCAGCAGTGAATTCTCCAGTTCACCTCCCTCCCCGTCGCCTGGGCTGCGGGCCCCTGGTGCAGTTGCACTGCCTGCACGCTCAAAAGCTGTGCCCACGGCCTCGAATTCAGGTCTGTCACAGCCACTGGGCCTTTGAATGTACAAGTGAGGGCCACTTTTCAGAAGCTGTAATCTAACACCTGCACTCCTGTCACCAGACACTTGACGGGGAATTTAACTCGTACTGTGCTGAACGCTGCAGCCGAGCCTGGGCCTGACAGAATACAGGGCTAGTCTATGTAAACGTAACCCACCAAAACCCATCAGCACCATCAGCCATGGTTAATCCGCTGCTAGATGAAGCCTTTCCCCAAGCCGTAGCCGAATCGCACGATCCTGCGATGTAACATCCATCCAGTTGTGCACGCGAGCTAATTTCATGTCTAGTAGTGGTGTGCTAATAGGTGCTCGCTAGCAGCGCATGCCCCAACGGGGTGCAAGGCGGCAACCCAAACGTGCGGCATGACCAAATTAATTCGTTCATTACTTCAGTCATACCCATACTTAGCCAGGTTAGAGTCAATTGAGACAAAGGGCGTGAATTATTAATTGTGCATTCATGACCTCTGTGGTGTGGATTGCGCATGTTAGTCCTGTCAAGTTTGAATTTAAGTACAATAAATAAATGAACACGAATCTACAGCCCTCTGCCAATCCACTGCTTGACGATGGCCCTGCCTATGCCACGTTGGTCATTGCGGTTGTTTGACCATACTTCACCATGCTGGTCAGTGTGCATTGGTGAATAGTGGCGGGGGAAGGGGAGAAGGGGTCCAGGACCGACTCCGATATCACTCGCCACTGACGTTAGCCATGGCTGGAAATTGAACTCTGCTCACTGGGTTCACACCATTGCGGACAAACGACTACTCCGTCCCATAGTTCAGTTGAGTTTCCTGACCGTATGATTGCAGTTCTGAGATGTCTGAGGGTCCACTGTGTATCATACATGTTTTTCCTCAAGTGGATTTTAAGATACCGCTATTAACCAAATAAGGCTTTAAAAGGGGTCACCTCACATTACTTGCAGGAACTAATACATTATATTCCATCAAGGTCCTTAAGATCTTCTGATTTCCCAATTGGTCAGCACTCCCAGGTCAAGGTTGCTCTCTTTTTTTGGTGATCGGAGCTTTTGTTAGCGTGGCACCCAAACTATGGAACGCCTTGCCACTTGAAATCAGGGCAATCGGAGTCGGTAGATATATTCAAGTGTGCTTTGAAAACCCATCTCCTTATACTGGCCTTCCCTCTTTAGTTTGGTCGGTTGCCCTGGTTCTGTTTTCGTTTCCTGCTTTTCATGCATTACGCATTATAAATTTTAATTATCACTAGTAACTTATCTGTTCTCTGATCCATGTGTTCCTCTTTTTGTCTCCCAGTGTAATTCTCATCACGCATCTCTCCTTGCTTCACTGCACACATTTCAGCTTCGCCTTCCATTCTCTTTGTCGGTGTCAAAACGTTTCCGTTCCATGTCATAGCTTGCGATGGGCACTGGGTGAAAACTTTCCTGTTCGGGTGCAATGGTACATCGCTTTTCAGAATCACATAAAACAATTGAAAATCACTTCAACACCGCTCTCATTCACTTCTTTATTTCATCATTTTGATCCTGAAACCCAGCGACGCTACTGTCAATTTCCTGCCCCTCGTTTGCAAGTCCAGGTTCAAGGTCTTCCTGTTCTCCTCTGCCTATGGACTGTCCTATAAAACAAACATGGCCGCTGTTTCCGTACAGTCTCTCGATAAGGAAGAAACGTGCGTTTTAGAGAGTATTTGGCTACTCGAAATTTCCACATAAGCCACCTCTTTGAGCTATCATTTGTGTCCAGGTCGCTTCTGAAAAAAAGAGCTATATAGTTCTCAGTGGGCCTTAACCTGGTAAAATACAAAAAAAATAGTTTCGTTTTTGTATTTGTTTAAGTGGTCACATCGTTTAGGCTCGACTATAAATAAGTTTTCATTGTGCTGCGTTGCACGTTACGTTGTTGTTACGGTGCGTGTCGGTCAAGTCGCGGCAATCCAAGCATCTCCACACTGTCGGTGCCCTCACAATCAATACTAACCACTCGCATCCGTTGTGTAATTTATCTGCACACTCATTGTTTGCCCTTCGGCTTATTGCGCACACACGACCGCCAAGGGCAACGATTAATAAAGCCTTTTATTGTGTTGACATGAACGGTCTTTATTTTATTGGCACGGTTCGAAACTGTGCAATGTTAATATTTGATCGTGGTTGCCCAGATCGCCAACGGCAAACTCTCTCTAGCTCTCTTGCACCACGTCCCTACGTTTCGCTCCGCGTGCTGGGAGCTCATTGAGGAACTGGAAGGGAAAAAAAAACAACCCCAACAACCTGGAACTGGATTCTGATCGTGAGGAAGCTCCAGGCACGCGGAGCGAAAACTTTGGACAACGCGCAGTATAACCACAAAACGCATCGGAGGGGTGCACAGCCCCAACCGCGAGACCCTAGGCCAGGGGTGGGGATCCTTTTTTCTGCCAAGGGCCATTTGGATATTTATAACATCATTCGCGGGCCATACAAAATGATCAACTTAAAAATTTGCCTGTTATATTTGGTCAAACATTTAATTAACTCGCCCCTAATGCGATGGCTGGAACTGCTTCTCTTTGGCGAGGCGTGTGATGTTAGCTGGTATTGATGATGTTGCTACTCGCAACTGCTTTTCCAGGTTTGCTCCTAGATTTATTGAATTTCGAGTCCGGCAGGACCAGACCAAATGATTTTGCGGGCCTCATACGGCCCGCGGGCCGGACGTTCCCCACCCCTGCCCTAGGCAGTGGACCAAATGCCCACCACCGACTCGCCTCAGTGAGTGTCGACGAGTGCTGCCTGTTAATGCAGGGGAAGATGAGCCAATGCTTGCACACCTTTTACGCCTTTGTCTTCCCAGTGGCAACGAGGAGGACCACAATGCAAAGTAAAGGACACTTGCATTTCGCAAGGTGATATAAACCAACCCTTTAAGATCAACCTAAAACACGGCCTTCTTTTGCAAGGGTGTCCCGGGGACAATTCACAAGTTTGAGTACAAAACCATACGGGTAAAACAAAGCATCGGTACCAATAAACCTGAACGACAAAAACACCAGAAACTGCGGTGAAATTCCACGATTATGTTTGGAACAACATGACTCGGGCGAGGAAAGCGCATGGGATTTTTTTTTGTTCAATGCCGGGGCGCGAAGAGGCCTTCGTTCAGCAGTGGATTGACGAACGGCCGTAAACCAACGTTCACAATTGCTGCCACGAGCTTAAATCGAGCACAAAGCACCGCGAGTGACGCGTGGCCGGGTAGTTGGCGCTGACAATGGCACCGACGCGGTAATCGCCGCAGACACGCGGGCACACACCCACGCGTGTTTGAACGCGAGTTGCTGTTCTTTCTCCAACGGACGCGCACGGCTCTGCTTGTTCACGCATAAACCGAGCCGAGACTGGTGATGAGGGCGGGGGGGAATACTGCTACGGTTGCCACCTCCTGTGGCACGAACAAAAACATTTGCGTGTGTATGTATGTTGAACTTCTTTCGCACCGTACGTAGACAACCATGCTAATCGAAGGTGCGGGCGAAGGACAATAAACTAAACGCAATAAAGCAGTTCTAAAAGAAATGAGTTTCCAATCTAGCAGAATATCTCACAATACCAAAAGAGCGGGGAACGACATGTAAATGCATCGTCACGGGTCGCGTGTTATTATGCAAATGGTAATAAAAAAACAAATGAGGCTTTTAACGTCCTGATAGATTTCCGAGGACAGCTGCCTCAACAAGAGGACGATCCAGGGAAATGCTGGACAGGTGGCAATCCTAAAGGGGACACAGCCCCTGCCAAGCTGACAGCTCGTAGATTGCCGATGGCCGTACTGACAGATGGGGACAATGCGAAACAAACTGAACTCTGACTCTGCTGATGAGACCCAGAAGGTTGAAACCAGCCCAGAGTTTGTTCACTTACACTAATGACGCTATTGACAATTGGTCGGCAAAGCCAATAAGGCAATAGGCTGAATAATTAAAAAACTGCTTTATATGTCGAGTGACGGAACAGAGTTTCTGCATGTATTAGATTTTACCCATAATGCTCCACAAAAAGGGATACTTAGTTTGTATATATTTAAAGTGATGGGATTGGCTAAACAGTCCAATGAAGCAGCATCCTTCTGACCAAGAGCCCTGAGACTCAATGGGCCTTTTCTGGGTAAACAATCGACACGATCATCCAGTAGTTTCTGTTGATGCGAGGGCTGACAATTATTCTTGTTATATGTAATTGTGTAACACGCCAAGAGACAAACGCTTGGAATTACACGGCGAGACGGGAAGAGACACGCGCGGATCGGAGGAACAAAACGCAAGTTGACTTGCGACGAGTTAAGTGGGCACGGGCAGGACCCGTCACCTCTTGAAGCGTGATGGACTGTGGTTGACCCTATCGATGGAGCGGCAGCCAAACAAGGGAACAAGCCTGAGAGGCGACGAGGGCGCCCGCCGCGGTGACTGAGCGATGGAATCGGCTCGCGTGGGGAGCTACGCAGATTGTTGCATCCCAGGACAAATGAGAGACTGCGATGGCTTGGGGGAGGCCTTGATCCAGCAGCGGATTGACAATTGGCTGTACCTTGTACCAGGAGCGAACAGGCGCCTCTGAATTGAGATTAATTAGTTGGCTCGGACAGTTCTAGCCTACTGGCGCAAACACACCATGCGTGTGTGTGTGTAAATACATTGTGCTTTTGTCTTTTAGTACATCGCACAGCGGTTAGTGCACTGCGCTATGAACCCAGCGATCCAAGTTCGATTCCCGTTCGCGACCAACATCGGTGACGAATATCTGATCCGGTCCTGGGCCTCCTCTAGGTCGACTCGGCCTTAATTGAGTACCCGGTACAGTGTGTAAAAATCGTCAGCACTGGGGAGACGAATGCGGCCCGACGTGGTGCTGGCCACCCGCCCCCCTCATGTGCCGTGCCGGCCTTCATAGGTGCTACACGATTAACAGGACTTGCCCCGACAGTCTGAGGCTGTACGGGGCATGTTTGTCTCCTGTAATTGTGACTCCGTGATGCCGCACACTGTATAATCGGCACACATGCAATTAACGCAAATCTCTGCCTTGTCTGCCAGTAGGGATTTGACGATGGCGGCGGATGTGGCTGCAGATTTACGAGCGACACTGCAGTAATACCACGCGCTGTCACCATCGTTGTCATCGTCATTGTCAAGGCCTCCCCCAATCCATCACTATCTCCTTGTGGTCCAGCAATGAGGCGGCAGGCTGGCACAGTGATGACACTTGCGCCTCACTGCAAGTTGCGCCTAGGTTCGATTCCCAACCTTTGTTCCACCCCCCCCCCAAGCAGAAAAAAATGGTTGTGTGTGGCGGGGTAAAGTGTAGGTACCCCTGCCTATTGTAAGACATCTGGTTAGGTGCTATCAAGAGCTCTTCAGTGGAGGCCCTTCCACCAGCAGTGACGTGAACAAGCAATTGCAGGGCTGTGCCTTTACCACCTTTGCTGATACCGCCGTTATCAAGACGGTGTGTGGTCAGCTCTTTCAAGGCGGTGTGTGGTCAGCAGTTTTGTGAAGTCAGTCTTAGGTCGAAGTCGCCCAACGCTCGTTTTCTCTGTTGGGCAGCGGAGCATCTGGGTAATCAATACTGGTGAGCCAGTGCTGAGATTGTTCCTTCCGCCAGCAGTAATGGCAGGAATGCACCTTGACCCACCTGTACCACAGGCAAGTAAAGCCAGACCCAGGTCGCACGATGGGACACGGACCGAGGCTAGCACCCATACTAATTCCCCCCCCCCCGTCTCCTCCCCGCAAGGCTTTTTTTGTGCATCTCACGTTTATGCAAAAAAAACGAACAGCGCCGCGAAAAAAGCAAAGGCGTTTGGCGCGAAGAGAATAGATGAGCGACTCTGACACCGGCCTGGTCCACTTTCAACACGGCTGGGTCTGTGTGGGAGAGAACGACCACCGGAGTCATCGCTTTTTCTTGAAAGTCAAGCGGAGGAGCTTGGCGTTGCTGCGTAAGCCAAACCTTCCAACCCCCCCCCACCACACGGAACGTGGTGGCGTCGGTGCGAGCAAGCGCATCGCGATCGCCGACCGGACACTCGATTCCCGCGGCCGGCTGCCGAGTTGCGCAGTGATTTATCAACGGTGCGCCCGCCCGCCCGCCCGCCTGCCCGCCCGCCCACTGTAAAAACAGGCGGGATGCCCGGACGCCCTCTGATGTCGGACTCTGAATTGGAATATTTATGTATACTGGAGCAATCTGATGAGCTATTAAGCTCTTTTTACAGATGTCCAGTAGGTGCGGGTCAGAATGTTACAGCAACAAAAGATACAAAAACACGATAGGGATGCCAAGTACAGGAAAGGCAAACAAACCGCAAAAAATATACAAATAAAACTAAACTATTTTTATTCTACTACTCAAAGCCCACCCATGGTCGTTTGCGTTTGGCCAACCTCTCGAAGCTCACGTTTTGACAACGAAAATAACAACACAAGGTTGAGAAGAATTCTTAAAGAGTTTTTATAAACTGCAGAGACTAAAACGGAGATTAAGGCCACCAAAGGAGACGAGCACGACTGCGTGGTTGTTGAAGCAGAGACACTTCGACTTATTTGTCGACATCAGGAAACCATCAAGACATTTCTCTTCTTGGTTCTTTCGGTAAAGTCACGTAGAATGAAAACAATTAAAATAATAAAATAAAACATAATAAAATAATTCTCAAGACGTTTCGGCCACAACGCAAGCAGCCGTCCTCAGG
>CM025633.2:4982347-4996237 GCA_014621495.2 Entosphenus tridentatus
TTTAAATCGAAACATCAAGACGTTTGTTTACACAATTATATCCATTCATCGGTCATGGCCTCTCCATGCCATATTGCTCACGAGGGTTCTTTGACCAAACTTTACCACGCTGGTCAGTGAGGGTTAGTGGCCCTGGACTGATTCTGGTGAGGCCCAGATCCGATTTGGATGTCGGATCACTGATGTTTGATCGTGGCCAGGAAATGGACTCGTGTTTCCAGGTTCATAGCGCAGTGTGCTAACCGCTGCGCCACCGCTCCACCCCACATTTAGTTGTTTTAAATCGGACGGAAAGAAAATAATAAAAATGGAATACTGTCATGGCGTTACTATGGTTACCCAGGTCACACTTGTGAAGAAATAATCTCAACGGGCCCCAGGCTGGCTAAAGGACATGAGTTTATTTATAATAATAAACCATCCTGCATTGTGTGGACTGTATGCGAGAATTGCATATGCATTTAAAGTACATTCGCATATGGCCACGGCTTAATTTCACCCGGAGCTGTCCAGAGCTGAGCTCTGGAAAATATTTCCCTGGGGGTTTGAGGGCCACGGGAAAAAATTCCACAAAACATTGATCCATACATATGATTTTTTCTCTAATGTACTTGCAGTCAATGCCATTTAAACAAACCATGATTAATAATAATCCCACGTGGATTGCAGAGTGGCAGTTACGATGCAGGAGGTCGTGACACAGAAGAAAGTTGGGTCGGGGAGGGGTCATCGCCGTGGCAGTGAACGGTCTCTCAGACTGGAAGTTGCTCATAGAATCGATGGACCGCTCGATATCGCATCGAGCCATGGCGCACATGCGAACTCCGTCCGTGCCCTCGGAACACGATACGCAGTTTCTTGCGCCGTGTGTCGCGGACCGTTGGCTCGGCCGACCGTCTTCATGAAGCCGCCCCCTAAAGTTCCCATGGTGTAGTTTTTTTTTTTCCCCGCGGCTGACGGGTGCGGTGCATCGGAATTCGCATGCAGTGCAGTGTGCGATCGATGGCGCGATTAGTTTGCGCACTGGACCCGCAATCCAGAGGTCGCCAGTTTGAATCGATCTCTCTTGGCACAGCAGATGAAACAACGGTGCAGATTTCTTAAATCCTTCTCCCCCTGCGGGGGGGGGTGGGTGCGATCTTTGTTTTTGCGTGACCAGGAACCTGCCTCTGTGCCAGGAGATCGTGGAGTTGGAGGGAATCGCGAGCCTCTCTCGGCGCGATGCGGCGGGCCACACGGCCGCTCACTGGGCCGCCCTGGGGGGCCACGTCGCCGTGCTGCGGTATTTCGCCGAGTGCGGCGGCGGCGGCGGCGGCGGCGGCACGGGCGCGACCCTCGCGGTGAACGCGCCGAGCGACGCCGAGCCGGGCTCGCGGCCCATCCACTGGGCGGCCACCAACGGGCACGTGGCGGCCATGGAGGCGCTGCTGGTGGCCGGCGTGCCGATCGACGAGCCGGACCAGCGCGGGTGCACGCCGCTCGTGGTGGCGGCGCAGTTCGGGCAGACGGCGCTCGCCGGCTACCTGCTGGGGCGCGGCGCCGCGCTGCAGGCCTGCGACACGGAGGGGGACAATGCGCTGCACTGGGCGGCGTTCAAAGGTTGTTGTCGTGTTTTGTCCGCGAATGGTTCGCACCGATGTAATAATCGTGAATGGAACGGCGGCAAAAATAGTGCCGAAATGACGGGCAAATACTTCCACGTCGCGGGGAACCGTAGTAGCGACACGACGATGCTCTGTGATAGCTGGCGCCAAACTGTGCCGCACGCGCCCCTCCCGCATGGTCTTGTGGGAGCCCTCGGTACGTCTTCCGACATGAGGACGTAGCGATAAAGATTTTACATTTTTTTGTTTCTCTTTCGTTGCCGTTCCGATAATGCACATGCACGTCATCGGAACGGGAAAGGGTTAATTAATATTATGCTTGTTTACCAAAATACAGGCGGTCTCTGGTTTACAAAAGTCCAAATTACAATGATCAACATTCATGACGATTATATAATGTCATCATGGATCAATTTACGACGCAGAAATTTTAATTCACGACGCATCTTCCGACACTGAACGCGTTTGAATGGAGTCGGTCCGGATTCCGACGTGACTTGGCGTGGAGCTTTTGTTATTCTCGAGTGTTTGTGTGGATCTTGAACGAATAAACACCGTTAAATATGACCGATTTTAAAAGGAAACATAAACACATCAGCAAGCGATGTTTTTGCTGTTTGTACTGTCGACGGGGACCGCCTGTAGATCCGGAGCGAATCCCGACCGAACGTGAAAGGTGGGGGAGACGCTCACGCTCAACATGGGGTTCACGGATGGATCACCGTGCCACTGTTTCATCTCCTGTACTGGTGCCAGATTAATTTGTCTGGCCGTGTCAGATGGCGACGGGGGGAGGGCGGGGTCTTGTTGGAAAGAGTTGCGATGATCCATCCGTGTGCGCGATGTTTTCCGAAGCACGCTTATGTTTGTGACCAAATTGCCGGGAACTCCCCAGATCTCGTCAGCTCGCGGGAAGCTAAGCTGGGTTGAGCCCGGATAGACTTTGTGTGGGTGGGCGCCATGCATAACAGGTGTTATAGGCTTCTTCTGCGGGGCCATACGGTGGGCAGCAGAGGCCTGGTCAGGAAAATCCTTCGTTGTTACTGTACCATGATCCAACGCCCATTGCACCTTGCCTTCGCCACCCCGCACTGACCAGCGCGGTGAAGTATGGTCAACCCCCAAGACCAACAAGGCCTTCATACAGCATTGAATTAACAAAAAGGGCTGTCCATCTGAATGCAAAGGGGCATTACTGTAATTTTAGTTAATAAATCATTAATTCTATGTATGTATGTTGAACTTCTTTCGCACCATACATAGCCAACCCGTGCCAATCGGAGGTGCAAAAATCGCTTTCCCAAAAACGCAATTTCAGATTTCAAAGAATGTCGATGGCCTTCGGCCCACAATGACGAGACGAGCACGCGTCGAGAAATTGTAAAACCGGGCCGGCGCCCTTGCGGCTCACCGCCGAGAGAGCTCGTGGCAAAAACGGCAACAACAACAAAAAGAAACCGGCGCGGGCGTTTGACGGGCAGCGTGGGCCGAGCGTCGCCGTGTGTGACGCTCTTCTCTTCGGCAGGGCACTGCGAGCTCACCCGCCTGCTCACCTACTCGGGCTTCAACCCCCGGCAGACGGACAAGTTCCAACAGGTGGGTGCGGGAGAGCCGCGACAGCCGCCCCGTTTCACACGCGCTTGGGAAATCCCGTGCGTGCGTGCGCGTGCGTGGACGTGTATGTATCTTGCGCACGTGTGCGTGTGTACGATCGCTGCCGGGGAGCGGTAGTGCAGCGGTTGGCTTGCTGCGCAAAAAACCTGGCGACCCGATTTCCGCTCACGGCCAACACCGGTGACGATTATCTGAACCGGTCCTGCGCTTCCCCTAGGTCGACTCGGCCTCAAATGAGTACCTGGTGTAGCGGTGTGTAAACATCGCCACTGGGGAGACAAAGGCGGTCGGGCGTGGTGCTGGCCACCCACCCCCTCATGTGCCTTGCCGGACTTCGTAGGTGCTCGCTAACGGCACTTGCCCCCCCAACAGCCTGCAAAGGCTATTCGGGGGATATTTTGTGTGCGCATTGTGAACTGCAAGAGGCTGAAAGTAGAAAGTGATCACAAATGCACGCCAAGGGAGTTGAATTGCAAATACGCGTACAGTCAACGGCGGCACAGTGCTGGGGGACGTGACCTTTGTGTTGGTTGACTGTGTGGCCGTTCCAAGCATTGTGGAGTGTGGGTGAGCGCGCACGTGCGTGCGTGTGTGTTTGTATTGAGGGCGGTGGTTCAGTGGTGTCTCCAAACGCTGCGCTGCAAACCCGGCGACCTAGATTCGATACCCCAGTCATGGCCTAACTTTCGTGGCGGATTCTATCTGAGCCTGCCCTGGGCAGGTTGACTTGGCCTTAAATGAGCGTTTGGTGCAATGTGCTATTATCAGTCCCGGGAAGACAAAGCTGGCTTTGTCTTGTGTTGGCCACACGATGCCCACGTGTGCTATATGCGGGCACTAATAGGTGCTGAGTGACAGCACCAACCCCAACTCATTCTCTCTGGCTGAATGGGAGAGTCGTTCTTTTATGTATGGAGCAGTGGCATAGGTCTGAGCACATTACGCTATGATCCTAGGCACCCGGATTCGATACCTGCTCTTGATTCACTCCACCGGTGGCAATTATAAACTTTATTTGGTTTGGGCCACTTGTAGGTCAACTCGGCCTAAAATCAATATCTGGTAAAAAACATACTCCTCGTCTGGTGCACGAGGTTCTGGCCAAAGCAGCTTCTTGGGCACTGCGCCAGCCGTAATAGGTGCTCGCTAACAGCACTTGCCTCGGCGGTCTGTCTCTCAACGTGGGGTGCTCGCTGCGTTTGTCTTTGTGTGTGCAATCGGAACGGATTGGCCAGGTGGTGTGGGGGCGGGGGGAGAGAATGTTGCCCTGGCAGGTATTGAGGATGTGGCGAGACTCGGGCCACGGGGATGTTTAGATGACCTATCTGATTTGGTCGCCCGGGTAACGTGCACGGTAATTGCGTAGTCATGTGATTGTGTTACACTCGGAGACGGGAAGAGGCGGAGCACACGTTTCAGGGAGCAGATGCAATCTGAGACGCGTTGTACGTGTGCGTTTGAACTTCTTCTTTTGCACCGTACATAGCCAACCGCGCTAATCGTAGGTGCGGAGGAAGGACAACAAACTGAACACAAGAAGCAGTTCTAAAGAAATGCGTTTTCAATCTAAATGATTATAAAAGTGCACAGTTCCAGTGGCTTCCTAATATTGGAAGGAAGAGCGTTCCAGACGGCCGCAGAAGCGCATCTGAAAGCGCCGCGCGATGCGGTGACCACCGTCGGTGGTCGATGGCCAGTCAAAAGCCGCCGCTGTGAGGATGAGCGGAGTTCGCGTGATGGTGGCTTATGCGACTTGACGAGATCGGGCAAGGTATCGTGGTTCAGCTGTGGCAAGAACTTTGTGTGTGTGCCATGAGTGCGACCTTACAATGTGTTCGTTCGGCATCCGGAAGCCAATGCAGCTCTGCGAGCACTGGATGGGTTGAGTTGAGTTATGACCAAGTTGTAAAGCAGGCTCGGGCTGCACACGCCATGGCTAGTGGAGGGAGGACGATCGCCTATGGACGAGACTAACGATGGAACGGCAGCCAAGGGGTAGGGAACACGGCAGAGAGGGCGCGTCCGCCGTGGAGACGGAGCGATGAAATTGGCTCGTGCGGGAGCGAGGTGGCTTCCCGCTCTTCACCAAATGCGCACTGACCGGCGTGGTGAAGTATGGTCAACTATCCCATTTTTTTAAATTTGATCACAACAAAAAAATATATGAGATGAACTGGATGAGGATAACTCTCTATGGGCAAATCTCAGCAAGTCACTTCTTTTGATTTGTGAGGCAGCATTTGTGTTTACATTGCCAAGGAATGTCAGCAATGCTTCCTCAGCGACAAATCCATAAAAAAATGTTGAATGCCCAACTCTACGAACACAAACAGACGCAAGTTAAATGTTTGTACGAGTCCGGCCTACGTGCTCCTATCGAGTCCTGCGCCCACACTCCTTGAGGGTTCCTACACTCTGAGACGGTCCTTCGCTTGCAGCATGTTGAGTCACCGGAAGGAAAGGGGAGGAATTGCTCGGTTCGGGAAGCGATTGTAAAGTTTAAGAGCAATACAGAAATAAAAATTGTTACGATTGATTTTTATTAAATTATACGTATAATATATATTTTTTTAAATAGTCTGTGCCGGTGATGGGCGGAATATTACATGGCAGGATCGTGAAAGGTGGCGTGGGAAGGCCTTCATCCAGCAGCGGATTGACCATGGCTGATGGTGATATAGCGGCCTCCCCTGTGCCGTGTGGGTCCGCGTTGTTTATCACTATTGCGGAGCGAATCAGCATCGTTGAAGTTGTAATTGTTAACGAACTAATGTTCCTTGATTTGTCAAGGTTATTACAAGAACTCGGGGTGGGGGGCGGTGGGGGGGAACGAGACTATTGGAAGGAGGGAATTCAAAGGTGGAGCAGTACGAGGGAAGAGAAGCGTTGTGATCTGCGGTGTGCCGGTATATTTGTTGAACTTCTTTCGCACCGCACGTAGTAGCCAGCCGTGCAAATCGGCGGTGCGGGCGCGGTGGCGGAACGCAGCGTGGGCGAGATGACGCGGTCGGTGTGTCCGGTCGCTTGGTGCACCGCCGCCGACGCAGCAGCGTCACCGAATGATTTTCTGAATGAAGAAGAAAAGAAAGGATGACCGTGTGAGGGTCGTAGTGTCCGGTCACAGCAGAGATCTTCAGTCTATCGGCTGCGCTCGGACGTTGGACAAAGAGGCGGTGGCTTCGCCACTGCGCGTGCGGGACACGCGCGGGAGCAGACCCAAACACGAAGCGCTCAATCGTTTAGGATTTAAAAACTGGCGCGGCGATGGCGGCGATGGCGGCGGCGCGTGTCGTGTCGTCGCCGTGAACATGGAGGCGACCTCGAGGGAGGTGCTCCGAACAGAACGGAGCCTTCTGTTGGGCCCCCGCGTTGGCAGGACCCACGGCAGACCTGGTCCGCTTTCAGTCACAATCCGAACCTTTATTTAGACTGGAGGAATCCGATGAGATGTCCAGTAAGAGCGAGTCAGGACGTTGGCGTTTGTTGCACCACTGCTGGCAGAAGGGCCACAGCCCCTCCAGGAGGGCATTTTGTCCGACTCTCTTTTATTATTGAACATTGACGTATGTTCTTGCAATGTTTTCGATACGGCGGGTGATGCAGTTTCTGCGCCGATTTCTATTCCGCTTCATCGCCGTGCTTTATTTTTTTATTTGTTTTCGCTTTTGTCATTGTGGTGGACGCGGGTCGCTCTCTTGCAAGCGAGACTCATCCTGGGTTTCTTGAGTTCACACTTGGCGAAACAGAACAAACCTGAAACTCATAATAACAACAACAAAAATACATTTTGTTCCGTAAATAAGGATGCACCGATTTACTGACGGCATTCCATTCGTGCGCTCGCGGTACGAGCGACAAACGCGTCCGTAACGATCCATTCGTTTACAATTCGTGCAAATTTACACCCACGTATGCCCTTGCGAAACAACACCCATTCTGGCTGTCTAGAAAAGTGAAACGAAAAGAGCGTTTTTTAAGGCTGCGTGCGCCGGACGTGACCGCGCGAGTGTCTGTTCTGTTCCCCTGCGTGCCGCACAGACCCCGCTTCACCTCGCCGTGCTCAGCGGGGACCTGCTCACCGTCAAGCTGCTCTGCGAGCAGGTATGTACCGTGGGGGGGGGGGGGGGCCCCGCAGGGGGGGGGGGGCAAGGGGGTGTGGGGGCGCTGGGCAACCGCGACCAGAGCAGGGAGCGGTATTGGCGAATCCAGGAAAGCCTCGGCGAGTCTCGAGGCTTGTTGTCGGGGAGGTCTCGCTACATCGGGATGTTTGGCCGATGCTGTAATTTTACTGAGCTCCGCGTGGCTTCGTGCGGGAAGGCAACCGGAGGTGCCGAGAGACGCGCGCCCCAACGCTCGCGCGAGGGTCGGGCGTGGGGGAGGTGATACTCGGAAGCGTCTGCCGCACAGACGGATTCATGAATCCCTCCTTGTTGCACTGCCATCTCCGAGCCACGTCGCAGCTCGCTAGGAGGGGGTGACGGGCAGCGGCGGGGGGGGGGGGGTGAGTGAGAGGCCTTTATCCAGCAGTGGATAGATGCATCGCCGATACTGATGATCTCCGCGTGCGTGCGTGCGCGCCCGCGTAGGATGAGGTGGAGCTGAACGTCTTGGACGCGAATGGGAACACGCCGCTTGCGCTGGCCCAGGGCCGCAAGTACGGGGACATCGTGGCCTACCTCGCCAAGGCGACCGCACGCTCGCGCAGCCTGCTCCAGTGCTGCGACCTCAGGTGCCGCAACGGAAATCGCCATCCTGGGTCAAGAGGTCAACTGTTGGCCAACCAATCAATCGAGCTCAAGCGATCACGAATGAATGTTCATTGAAATATGACGTCAATGATTTGATTGTACCTCCAGTATTCATGATTAGGAGTTAGTTTCAGAAGCAGGGGGAATGTCCACTAACCTCCCTCCACCCCCCCCCCCACCCCTCATGATTTCAAACGACTTGTAGGACCCACCAAGAGGTCGGCGTGCAACTTGCAGCATAACGTGTCATCCGTTCCAGTAAAGCCAAACTCCCAAAACCCTTGAAAGGGCCTTGTAGGTATTCATATTCCTGGTTCTTTCGGTAAAGTCAAAATAAAAATGAAATTAAAAATAATGAAAGCAAAAAACCCACGACGTTTCGATCGCAACACAAGCGGTCTTCATCAGGCGGAGAGACAAGAGGGGCAAGCCTCCAAATGTAGCAGCTACATTGTGGGTTCTTTGTTTTTATTATTTTCAAAAATTTTCTATTTAATATTTTTATTGTGGGTTTTTTTCTTGTAGAATTAAACATTTATTAATTCTTTTAAAACAATTTATGCTTTTTATAAAAAAATATATATATTTTTTTCTATTTACGTGACTTTACCGAAAGAACCGAGAATTTAAATTCCTGCAGTCACGAAAGTTTGAAGGCCTTGTAGGCAGCGAGCAGAATCTGCATGAGTGCGTGGGGAGGCGGATGAGGGCGGCAGCGTCGAGGTAACGGCCGTGGATGCCGGGAGATTTCCGCCACAAGTTCTGCAACAGGGCTCGAACACACGTGTCGCACGCACGCACGCGCTGTGCGCGAGATGTGTCACGTGCATGCGCTGTGAGCAAGACGTCGGAGCCAATTCCATTGGTTCTTTCTTCGCGGAGGTTTTCGCGACCCGGAAATTACGATTCGTAATTGGGCTTTTTGAGTCGGACTGTATGGCCATTGCCTGAGCTCGATTCGAAGATCGTATTGTTGTTCATTGTGTGGCTTCTACCTCCACCCCCCCCCCACTTCCTCCCCACTCCACATGCAGGAGCCTGGTGCTGGGGCCTCCCGGGAAGTCGAAGGCCCCCGTGATGTTCTTCTACTGCACGCTGCTGCTGTGGGGTTACCCCACGTACGTCCTCCACGTGAGTGCACGGCGCGCACACTCCACCAAGCTGTCGCTTCGCTGGTAACCTCGCTCTGCAGTTGCGTTTTGACTCATTGATCCGTGTGACTCTTTACATTATCTATGTTTGTGTGTGCTTTTAGCTATTGGGAGGGCAAACAGGAGAATCCATAGGAAAACCTACACAGTAGAGGGGGAGAACATACAAACTCCACGCACAAGGGCACCCGGGTCGGCATTCGAACTTAGACCCATCTTGTTGCGTGGCACGAGTGCTACCGCAGCGCCAGCCCACCGCCCTCCTCCACCCCTTCCCGCTGGACCATGGTGCGACCTTCGACCTGGCTCGTCGCCACCTTTTCCCCTGTCGCTCGCGGTCCGGTCCAGGTGCTGCCCCTGACGCTGCTGGAGATGAAGGCCGTGAACGTGACGTTCGTAGCGGGGAACCTGGTCATGTGGTACGCCTTCCTGCGCGCGTCACTCTCTGACCCCGGCTTCCTCCCGCAGAACAACCCCGACTACGACCACGCCATTAAGCAGGTGCGTGCGCCGTAGCCTGGCACAAGCGCCGTGGTGACGTCACCGCCACTCGGTGGCGAACGGCAGTTGTCGTCGTCGTCGTCGTCGTCGTCGTTGTTGTTGTCACGTCACGCGGCCGGGTTGGGGAGGTCCACGGCGCTCAGACCGTGGACACGCTCGAGGTGCAGGGTACAGCCCTGCAACGTCCCGCTCATGCCACCGCTGGCGGAAGCGTCTCAACGGTGGGGGATCCTTGCCCCCCCCGCTCCTCCTCCTCTGGCGAGCGTGGGAGAGTGCGCGAGCGGTTGGCCGCCGGGAGATTGTGCCGTCGGCATTTCCATCGTTGGGTCTCCGGTGAAGTCACGTGGTCCAAAGTAATACTAGTTCGATATTCATTTCCTGGAATTATTTTCTTTTACCGAGCTTTTGCTTCCATTTATGTGTTTTTAAAAACGGTGAAGGTGCAGCCCTGCAATTCTTTTCTCATGCCACGGCTGACGGTAGGGCCTCCATCGAAAGGGGATATTATGACCTTCTCTTCCATGCTTGCCAGATATATTGGAAGGGGTGGGTGTACCCACTCGCCGTGGTGTACCCAATAAAACTGCAGGATGGATGGAGGCTATGCTTAAAAAAAAAACCCGCTGTGATATAGTTTGCTGTGGGGCTACGCTGAGGGCAGCAAAAGACAATGCAGCAAAATCGATTGTTATTCTCACCGCCTTCACGAACTCTGACCAGCGTGGTGAAGTACGGTAAAGCAACCCCCCCACGACCTGCACGGAATGGGGGGGGGGGGAGGCGTGGTGCCGAAGATGAGCGGCCTGCAAGTCTCAGAGGCGCCGCTGCAGAATCGGCTCTCGTTGAATCGTCATCCCAAGCGGTTCGGCGATATCGCCGCCCTTCGGATCTTCCGCTGCGACTAAGTGCCCCGTCCATTTTTTTACGGCTCTCAACTAAGGTTGAAAGCCGTTAACGCGTTAGCTCCGTCTGTCTGTCTGCCTCTCCGCCCGCCCGCCCGTCCGTCTGTCTAAATGGAAGGGGGCGCGATAAGACTGGTAGAGACGAACCAAAACGAACGCAATGTTCCTATTAATTCGTGCCACTGCGCTTTGGCATTTGGCCGAAAAGAAAGAAAAAAAACCCGGTCGAATTGATCAAAGTGTAGCCCGAAATTTAAAGACGCGCAAATTGAGCACCGAAAGGACAAACGCGTGCCAGAAATCGTTTATGGATTCCATGCGTGCGCATTATTTTTCTTCCTCGTTTTAAATTATTTTTCGTGTGTTTTTTTTTTACCACCACGGCGTGCGCATCTACGCGAGAAGCGGGGGGGTGATTAATGGTGTGGCCACTGAGGTGGCTGCGGCTGCGGCGGCGTTTCATGTAGCCGCCGCCTTAAGGACGACCTCAAAAACCCTCCACAGACCCCTCCGTCGAGCAGTGCCCACTACCCTCGGTGCAGCCTCCAAACGCCCTCTCGCTCCCTGAGCTCTCCCCTGCACCCGCTCCCCCTCCCCGCCCTGACTTCATTCCCCTACCAGCTGAGACACTGCTCAGCAGATAAACGCCAAGGTCAGGGAGATTGACCGACACGGCCGGCCATCAAATATCACTTTGTGCAGTCTCCTTAACGACACGGTTTGCGTGTCGGTGGGCAGTTAGTAGCACAGTTGTCGGGTGCATTGAATGTAGTCTGTAGGGTATTGAATACGGGTGACATACACTGCTATCTATAGCATTGCGTGCGCGTGTGTGTGTTTCACTTGGCCTCAAAACGCACCTTGCCTGGTACAAGCGCTGTGGTGAATGGCAGCTGTCGGCATTTTTTTTTGTATTTATACATTTAGATATCTACTGTACAATAGATGGATTGTACAGTAGGTGCCTTGGTTGGAATTTTGACATGTACAGACAGCACTTTGCGATCTTTCGATGAAATGCGCTGTATAGAGATAAATGAGTATTATTATCAGTGCATTCCGAATTTTGCGTGCTGCATCATCTGGGGTGATTTCCGCCCCCGCATACAGTATTCAAGTGACTTAATCATATTTATAAATGTATCAAATTAATCAACATTGTGTGACTTACCCACACGTGTGATTCTGGTGACTTTCGAGCCGTTTCTATTTTAATCCGGCCGTGTAATGTTCTGCATCACCAGAATATTTAAATCCATTCTGTCCCGATCGACTTCACCCAAGCTCTATGGGCAGCCGTGGTTTCCCCTTTCAGCAAAAAAGAGCAAAAAAAGAACTGGGAGTGAAATTCCAGGGTGGTCTCTGCCAAGATGGAAATGTGCCCTTGAAAGTGACACTCGTCTAAATAATCATCAACATCAATTGTGGTCAATCCAATGCGTCGCCATCCCATCGTGTTCCGACTGCAGGTGAAAGGTCATTCAATTATTTTCTCGGACGACGATCCGTGATGATGATGTTGATAATGTCTCAACTACTAAACTAGGGTGAAATGCATGACAACGCCGATACCAGGCTAAAGCTGAAGTCACACGTTGCTGTTTTCATGCTTTTCTGTTGCTTTACACTGTCTTTGTCTGTAACTAAGTAAACACATTTACATTCATATACACACGTAGTTATACCTCAATATATGTAAATGCCATGTTCGGTCTTGATCAGCCCCGCTGCCTCGAGAACATTAAACGCGTACATAACGGCCGTCTTGCTCTGCGTCCTCGGTCAGGCTCGTTGGTTTTAGCTGGCGTCAGTCGGCCAATGCTTTGGCCGGCCCCCCCTGGCGAGCAGCCGTAGCCATCGTCACGCACGGTCGACGATTGTCGTTGCGACAAAAACAGTTAAAATGAGAAAAAAAAAAACGAAAAACCGCTTCGTCTCGGCAATATTTCCGTCGACCGACAAAATCGCCAACCGCTCTTGCGCCCCCTGCGCAGATGGCGCGGTACGCGGACTGCGAGCACGCGGCGTCGGCGCTCAGCCGGCTGTGCCACACGTGCCGCCTGGTGCGCCCGCTGCGCTCCAAGCACTGCCGCGTGGCCAACCGCTGCGTGGATCACTTCGACCACTACTGCCCCTACGTGTACAACACGGTCGGCTTCCGCAACAGGTGAGGGCTGGTGTGACTCGGTGCGACTCGGTGCGACGTGGTGCGGCGCGGTATAACGCGATGTGGTTGCGGCGCGACCCGGCAAAGGGACTGAGACGGGGGAGGTGGGGGGGTGGCAGTACGAACCAGGGTGCCCCCCCGCCTTAAGCCAGCAAAGACCGTCAGCGTTTCCTGAAGAAGTGCATTGTGGTTCCTCTTATCTTAGGTCACCGCCCAAATACATTTGAGCAAATGTGAATGACCGACAGGCGGCAGCGATAGACAACTGCGGACCAGCGTCGTCATTCGTCAGCACGGTAGGGTCACCAGTGCTCGCTGCTGCCGAGTCTGCCTCTGGGAACCGTATTTGTGGAGTGCCCACTTCCACATGAGCTTGGCCAGCGGCCTGCACTTCTTCTGCTCATGGTTGGCTTTTCTTGCGATTTACAGATTTTAACTTTAGCCAGGTCCACACCGGGGTGATGAGTTGCGCAACGCAATCGTTCTCTCAAAGTATTGTGCAACTTAGTCACCTGCCATGCCGGGCAGGGGAAGTCGATTCCAGTGGCAGGGAGCAAGGAGGGTGCAAGGACGTGATTGGACGCGGCGAGAAGGCTGATCCTCACGGCACGTGCCCCCCCACAGGTTTCACTTCCTGGGCTTCCTGGCGAGCATGTCGCTCAACTGCTGGCTGGGCGTGCACATGGCGTGGTCGGTGCTGTCCTGGTATGGCCGCGACCTCCTCCTCTTCGCCGGTCTCCTCTTCCTCTGCGTCTTCGGCACCATCTCCGGCGGCATGACCATCGTCTGCGTAAGCCGTGCGGCGCCGCGTCGGCCTCGACGGCGCACAGTCGTTCGTAATGATAGTCGCTGACGGCACTTTGTCAATCCACTGCTCGTTTCTATTTCACGTTGTGCGATGAAGAAGGGAGGTTGCCCGACACGCTGCCTCTGATATCTATTTTCCCTCTCCCAAACGCCCCCCCCCCTCTCCACAGCTGTACATGGCGGGCACGAACACGACGACCAACGAGCGGATCAACGGCATGCGCTACGACTACATGAAGGATGAGCACGGCCGCTTCTTCAATCCCTTCGACCGCGGCGTCGTCGCCAACCTCCTGGAGTTCGCGGGGGCCGTGCGGCCGCTCGGGGAGGCCGAGCTGCAGCGGCGGCGGCGTCGTCGCGACGGCGGCGTCTCGCTCGTGTGAGCGACGGCCGCGG
>CM025633.2:5013320-5037637 GCA_014621495.2 Entosphenus tridentatus
CACCTTCTGAGAATCGTTGGGCTCTCGAATCCAGCTCCAGAGAATTTAAACGTCGGTTCGGTTGACACTGGCAGGGCTGTGCAAGTGCGTGCCCTTCATGCGGCTGAGGAGCCATATCTATGGAATTGAGCTGCAGAGATTCGAATGGAGACTGCTTTATCTCATGACATGATGGTGATAAAAAAAAAAACTGTAATATAATTGTTACAGGGTGGGGGAAATTTGTGGGTTATAGATTAATATAATTCACGGTGTAGGATTTCACCAAAGCAAGGGTTTGGTGGTATGCATCACATTTCTAAACATTGCCCCAAAAGGAAAAAAACCCCCATAATGGCCCGTTATTGATGAGTGTGTTAAGTTGTGTTCGTTATTTGTGCTTGTGCACCACTGCCATCACAGTATCACCATGCCATGTCCCAGACATTTAACATTAATCCAAAAGGTCACCCCTGAAGCACAATTGGCATGCTCTGCAACTTTGTGTGCCTGTCTGCTCATCATCTCAGCTACCCCCACGTGTGTGTGTGTGTGTGTACGGGTGTAATATTACCACTCGCTACCTGTTGTCCTGTGTATGTGTATTATTTATACGAACCCAGTGACCCGAGTTCGATTACTGCTCACGGTCAACACATCAGTGACAATTATCTGAACCAGTCCTGGGCCTCCCGTCGGTCGACTCAGCCTCAAATGATGAGTACCTGGTGCGGTGTGTAAACATCAGCACGGGGGAGACAAAGGCGGCCGGGCGTGGTGCTGGCCACACCCCCTCGTGTGCCACGTCCGACTTACTAAGTGTTACTTGCTAACAGCACTTGCCCTAACAGTATGTTAAAGGCTATATGGGGGATCTTTATCTTTGTAATATTAATACCAATCACGTGTGTGTGTGTGCTGCACCAGAACATGGGGTACACGCCAGACTTTGTGTACGCTGCAATGGCTCCGTTCATCAAAGACATCCACAAGAGAGGTGAGGACCTTGGATTGCAGCTCTCCAGCGAGAGTTAACCCTTTCCCGTTCTGATGACGTACGTGTAACTTTTTCGGTGCCGAGGCTCCTACACGACCATGGGGGAGGGCGTGTGGCGCAGTTTGGCGCCAGCTATCATAGAATGCGCTCGTGTCGTTCCAAGATTCAGCGGTGAACAGGACATCCCACCCTCCAACTTGCAGACGTCTCAGAACGGGAGAAGGTTAAGGTCGCGCCGCGTGTTGTTCGCCACGATTTCCGACGTTGGCCTCCACGCACCCGAGGGTTCTTCGGGAGCCGAAGCTTCTAGCTCGGCGGTGGGCAACCTGGGGACCAGCGGGCGGCATGCGTCCCGTGGCGGTGGCCTGGTCTACGTGCGCCTCGGGTGACGCGTGGGGCTACGGTTAGCGCACGAGCACGACGTCAAGCCTGCGGCCCAGTGAGGTGAAGGAGGGCTTCTCGTGTGGCCCACTAACGCGTGTGGGTTGCCCGTCACGGTTCTAGCTCATGGGGCGTTCAGCACTTCGTAAGATTGCTTAATACAGGCGTGATGATCGTGGTGGTGATGGTGATGATGGGGATGATGGTATAGAGGTGGCCTCGAGGTCAGAGTGCTGGGCTCAAGGGATCCTGGGTTCACATCCAATTTCATCTGCCAATGATTAAAGCAGGTTGTCAAGTGTAGTGAGTTGGTCTCAGCATGGTCATCAAGTGACTGCACGAACAAAAAAAAGCTTCGTAACATTGCCTTTGGTTCTGCATTTCATTTGGCGAATTTCCAGATGACATTGATTTGACCGTCATGTGACAAACATTCCTCTCGGTTGCATGGGGCAGGCGGTCACTTGAAGGGATTTCCGAGGTAGTTCTCCGACATCCGCTTCTGTATGCCATTCTCTAACACAAACGCATGCTTGGTCTCACGACATGACCCTGTTGTATCTCGCAATCGGATCAAATCGGGGGGGAAATAAAAGAGACGATGATGATGATGATTGTTGTCCTTCCCCGCACCTCTGATTAGCACGGACCGGCTCGCGCACGGTGCGCGAAATAAGTTCAACGTACACATACGCACATGATGACGACAGTGACGGTGACGATGCATCTGACGGAAGGCCACAACAGTAGCTGGGCTGCTGGCGGTCGTGCAAGCGTCTCGGCCGTGCGAGCCTCCGTCGGGGATGTGTGCCGAGCGTGCCGCGTGTGTCCGCCGTCCGCGCCTTTGCCGGTGCCGCAGGCGTGCGCGTGGTGAGCAACGCGGGCGGCATGAACCCGGAGGCGTGCGCCCTGGCGCTGCGAGAGGCCGCCGCCAAGGCCGGGGTGCAGCTCAGCGTGGCCGTCGTGACGGGCGACGACCTCATGGAGCACGTGAGACGCTCGCACGCACGCCAAGACAAAGATCTCCCGTGTAGCCTTAGCAGACTGTTGGGACAAGTGCTTTTAGCGAGCACCTTGGAAGGCCGGCACGGCACACGAGGGGGTGGGTCGCCAGAACCACGCCTTTGTCTCCCCCAGTGGCAATGTTTGCACACTGCACCAGACACTCATTTGAGGTTGAGTCGACCTAGGGGAGGTCTATGACCGGTTAAGATAATTGTTACTGGTGTTGGCCGTGAGCGGGATTCAAAGTCGGGTCACTGGGTTCGTAGCGTAGTGCGCTAACCAGTACGCTACCGCTCCCCAATTTCACGTGAAAACACGCACACACACGTACTCACGGGCATTCAGGACATCAAATAGCACGCACCCGCATGCAACATGCACACGTGCACACTTGTACACACTCACAAACGCACAAATGCACAGGCAAAGAGACAAAGGGCAACTCATGAATCCCATTGTGGCTCAAGTGGGCGAATCCTTGAATGCTGAATGAATGACTGAATATCATAGCTTTCATCTGTTCGAAATCAAGTACAGTAAAACCTTGGATTGCGAGCATAATTCGTTCCGGAAACGTGTTTGTAATCAAAAGCACTCGTATATCAGTTGTGATAACGTGATGCTCGGCAGACAAAGCGTATACACGTACTAGTCGTATTGCAAGACCTCGCTCGTTTATCAAATTAATATTTATTTTAAAAAATTGCTCGTCTTGCAAAACACTCGCAGACCAAGTTACTCGCAATGCAAGGTTTTACTGTAATGTCTTTTTGTTATCATGACATGGCCCAGCGCTAGCACACTTAGCACTTCTTGCAGAGCTGCACGGTTTGAATCTAGTGGCCAACCTGATTAATGGGGCGCCACAGTGGCGAGATGTTGACTACCTCGCCTGGTATACAGGAGGTCGTGGGTTCGATCCCGACCCTGACGCCTGCTGTATATTTGGAGTTTGCGTGTTCTACCCGTGGTCGCGTGGATTTTTATCCGGATCTTGCGGTATTTCCCTCCACATTTAGAATCAACGTGCGTTTGGAGTATTTGGCTGCTATAAATTTCCACGCGATAAGCCACTTCGTTGTGCTATCATTTGTGGCCAGGTTGCTTCTACAAAAAGAGCTACGTAGCTCAGTGGGCCTTACCGGGTAAAATACAAATTGTTGAACTAGTTTAAAGTTCAATACTGCGGGCGTATAAACCATCAAAATACATGCCGTCCACTTCAAAGTTTGCACCAAGGATCCCGTGACGTCGTTCGTGTGCCCTGGCGTCGTGGTCCGAATTAGAAGAAAAAAACTGACATGCACAATGTACTCAAATCGGAATTATACACAGCAATCGGCACCCCTGTCCTGCGAAAAACACAGCAGGACGCTCCTGATAAAGAGTCGTGAGTCTCAGCGAGGCTCTCCCGGGTAATCGAGCGTTGTAATAACAATACGATTGATACGTTGCGTTTGTTCTCTCTAATTGTACAGAAGGCAGCGATCGCAGAGTCCGGAGTACGAGACCTGGACACTGGAGCGCCCTTCCCACAGTCCGTCTACAGCATGAACGCGTACCTGGGGTATTTGCCATCGCCTCTTTATTGTATGTGTGTATGTTGAACTTCTTTTGCACCATATGTAGCCAACCGTGCTAATCGGAGGTGCGGGGGAAGGACAACAAACTGAGTTTTCAACACAGATGATTTAAAAGTGCATCGCTCCAGTGGCTTCCGAATGTCGGAAGGAAGAGCGTTCCAGACGGCCCCAGAAGCGCATCTGAAAGCGCCGCGCGATGCGGTGACCGTCTTTGTTCGATGGATTAGCGAAAAGCCGCTGCTGTGAGGATGACCAGAGTTTTGCCAAGCATTCAAATTCATTCGACAATCACTGGCACTTTTCCATCACTGGTGCCTTCCAAAACATAACCGCGCGATCAAATAAAGTACACGGATGCGATTGACGCACTCAATGTAAGTTGTGAAATTTCCGAACGGAGGTACCGCGGCGGTGAGGTGCTGCGTTTCAATTTCCCAGTGCGCAGCCAATCAGCCGGGCGCTGGACCTCGGGGCGGACGTGGTCATCACTGGCAGGTGCGTGGACAGCGCTCTGGTGCTGGGTCCTCTCATTCACAAAGTACGTCGTCGCGGCTCGCCCACCACCCAGCGGTCCCCCGCCCCCCCCCCTTCGCCGACACCTCGTGCCTGTCCCCCCCCCGCCCGTCACCGCACCTGCCGGCAAAAACCCGCGGCGAAACAGGCGCCCTCTAAACCGTCAGACGGACTCGCCCACCCACACACGGCTCCCGATGGCGTTTAGCTACGTGGCCATGCAGCTGCCCTCCACCGGCGTTTTGATCGCTTGTCAACGATTCTGGGGACGTGATTCGAGAAAACGTTCGTCGTGTATTTATAATTTTTTGCCACCAGTTTGCTAGCTGGTTTGTATCGTTTCTCAATTACATATATATTTTACTTTACCTGTCTCGTTCCCGTAGATGTATTTGCTTGCCCTCTTCAGCCCAAATGGCGAGTTCTCAGACAATTAGCGCACAGGTAACGGTGCAGCCCCGTGATCGCTTGTTCACCCCCCCGCGGGGGGGGGGGGCTGGGTTTGGGGGGGCGGGCGGGGGCGCCCCCCCCCCTTCCCGGCCGACTCTTCCACGCCGGGCCAGACGTCTGGCAAAGACGTGGGGAGATTTCCACAATTTTAACCAAACTCGCGCGGGGCTGTCGATGGACTTAACTGTGGTGTTACTCATTTCACGCTGCCGGGTGGACAGGTGATTGAAGAAACGTGGCCACGTTTGTACGAGTTGTAATATTATAAATAATTTGTATGAATTATAAATAACGCATTATTGTTATGATACTCGCGATTCACTGCATATGTGACGAGCTTGCGGATCGATTTCAATCAATCGGTGGATGCATCGTTAGATGCCTAGAATCAATCGGTGGATGCATCGTTAAATGCCTAGAATTAGCCGATGATGCGTTGACACATGATGATGTGATGTGATTTACCATCACGATCACGGCCATAAACATCGTCTGCACTGCACACCACAGTGGTTTTATTAATATTTGTATTATTATTGTTCCGCTTGCTCACCCACGGAAGCCTCACCGAGTCTCACGATGCATTTTCAGGAGTGTCGTGCCAATTTTTTTGTTTGTTTTTGCAGTAGGTGGGGCAACGATTGCTTGCGTTAGATTCCAATTGAGTAGTTTGTGGGTTATTTTTGTTCGAATGTGGTTAAGTTGGACCGTGACTTGGCCGACTCTCTTGCGAATTACGTCACAGGAGTTTACCGAGACGCCCACTGCGGGGGCAGGCAGCCGTCGTGTGCGGTTTACGGTTGAGACGTGCTGGATTAAGCTAGTGGGGCCCTAAATGAAAAAAACATAAATATTAAAACACAATTTTTTTACTTGCATAGTAAAGAAATTGTATTTGTTTATTTACTATACAGCCAGATAATATGACAAATCGCTAACCTTAAACACCCAGTTGTTCATAAAAGTTGAAGGCGGTATAGTACTATAGTAATAGAGCAAGTGCAGAATGACTGAACCGGAATTTATAGCTTGAAAGCATTTAGCGCGTGGCCCATGAAAGTGCAGGGCCCGTAGCTACTACATATGTAGCTACTTTTGCTACTAGGATAATCCGGCCCTGGTGGGATGGGACATTGCAAGTTTAGTCGAAGCACCGTTGCAAGATTTCCCGACGTGGGAAACTGGGGCCTGTAAAGGGTAGGGCTTGAAACAGGCGACGGTTAGTGAGGCCCGCACAGTCAGAGACGCTCAGCTGCGTGGCAATTGTAAGGTTAATGGAATAAACACACGGGGCCTGCTATCTGAACAAGGTTGGTGAAGGTCAGGGTGCGGGGGGGGTTATTTGGCTGGTCTGTATTTACAGCATTGTTAAATGTTTCACCATGCCTGAGAATCTGCTGTTGGTATTGCAGTTTGGTTGGAAACCCCAAGACTATGACCTCCTTGCGGCAGGCAGGTAAAGACTTGGAGCCAAATCGACATCACTGTCATTATTATCATCATCATCATCACTAGCCGTGATCAATTCACCGCTGGATGAAGGCATCGCCAAGCCATCATCATCTCTCACAGTTTTTATGTAGTGCAATATTCTGCACCATTTATACATCGTCATCCACCATCAGTCCACTGCTGGATGAAGGCCTCCACAAGCTGCCACGATGGCTCACGTCCCAGCGATGTAACAATCCACTCGACGTCTTACGCATGATCCGATTTAATCGCTCCGTCATATACATACAGAATGTTGAAAAACAATCACCTGTAAATTAAATCTGTTGATGTGTAGCTGTGGCAAAACTTAGCATGTACATTGCATATTTACTCCCACGTGTTTGTGCTTTTGACTGTCGCAGCCTGGCAGGGCATCTGATTGAATGTGGTGCTCAGTGCACGGGTGGAATATACACCGACTGGCACACCATCCCAGACTGGTAAGACGCGGTCAAGGTCAAGAGGTCACCACACCTCACCATCGCTTCCTTCCCTGCTTCTGGATCCCGTAGTGGTAGCAAAGTCGAGACCCAATCTCATCCCGCCATGCGGCTTTAGGTCTTCCCCGGTGCTGCACAGTCGACATGTCCTTTAAATAAAAATCTAGATTGAAAACTAATTTCTTTAGAACTGCTCTTCATGCTTAGTTTGTTGTCCTTCCCCTGGCACCTCCGATTAGCACGGTTGGCTACGTACAGCGTGAAAGAAGTTGAACTTGCGTACAGACATATATACGTCCTGCGGGAGGGGATCCAGTGCCGTGGAGGCGAGGGTTGGTGGATCACACAAATGTTGGGAATCTCCCCTTGCCAAGCAGAAGGCGGAATGTGGACTCCATCCGTTCCGTCTGTATGCAGTGTTGTCCCCTCGTACATGCTGGTTTTCTCCGGGCGCTCCGGTTTTCCTCCCACATCAATGTAGTTGGCCAAACATGCAAAATATAGGATCGCAGAGCTTGGGCAATCGTTGGCGTCAGTTCTGGCTGCCTTCCCACTGGTTTTGTGGTTTCCCCGCTCTTCTGAATCCACAAAAAACTGAGTAAATAACTTTGATCACTATCGGGCTTTAGGTCTTCTCTTCCCCTTAGTCACCAATCTCTAGTCATCTGTCCTTCTCCATCCGAAACACGCGGCTCCCAGCCACAGCTGCATCATCTTCCCGATTCCTGCCGAATTACATCGACGACGTCGTCGTTCGCAGCGTTGTTATCCGAACTTGCGGGTCGTTTACCCTGCCCGTCTGCGAACGTCCCATCCACCCCCCTCCTCCGCACGCACACCGGTACCCCCCCCCTACCCCCCCAAATCCGCGCGTGCCCCTGCGTGGCACGGTTCCTCCGCAGGGACAACATCGGCTACCCGGTGGTGGAGTGCTCGGCCAACGGAAGCTTCACGGTGAGCAAGCCCCCCGGCACGGGCGGCCTGGTGTCGACCGGCACGGTATCGGAGCAGCTGGTGTACGAGGTGGGCGACCCGCGGAGATATCTGCTGCCCGATGTCACGTGCGACTTCTCCGAGGTCACGCTGGCCGAGCTGCCCGGTGAGTCGTCGTCGCCGCTCTCCACCGACTCCTCCTCCGTCTTTTTCCTGCTCCTCGACAATCTCTTTCCCCTCTTCCTCAGCGAGTGCCACGTCAACGCACGCGCACGGCTCGGCCAATTCTGCCTTTCTGTGCAAGAGGGCCCTTACACAGAGAGGCAGGAGCGACTCTGCGTGCCAACGTTATCAACGGTGACGCTTGCCAGGCTCAAATATTCACCGCCCCCCCCCCCCCTCCAATACCCTCGCGGTGCCAGATGAATATCGTTTGCGGGTTTGTAATAAGAGACTATGTCCGGCTCGCGTGGTGATCGGCTCTGCCGGTCCTGCTTTACAGCCAATGGGGGGAGAGCCTGGGAGCATGGCCCTGGCGTGATCGAGGGGTGCCAGCTAGGGTGATTGGTTCTGCTGATTTTGGCCTCAGCCAATGGGAAGACAAGTCAGGGGCATGGTCCCGGGAGTTGATGGGGAATCTAGAAGATTCGGCGCAGGCTACCAAGGATTGGCTGGAGCATACCACGTGACCCAGGCATTAAATAAGGGGAGAGATGAACGACACGTGGTCAGACGAGGAACGAAGGAAGAGAGAGAGGGGCCACGCGCGAGCGGGGCTCCGAGTGCCACGTGGCCGTGCGTCTCTCGTGGTCTGTCTGTCCACTTCCCGTTGCCTACCAGCAGCGGGGAGTAATTGTGAACTGGATTAAATAAAAGGACCGATTCCGGTTGATTTGAGGTGGCCGCGGGCCCCTGTGAAGTGAAACAAAGCAGTGGCCCGCGTCTGGCCTGCGGGCCCCGCCCTCTTCCCTGCCATCTTCCCACCCCGCTGCTTCTCCACCGTAATGGCTGCTTGCCATATTTGCCGGGAGCCTTGTTCGTTGGGAGGTAGCGTTGTTTTGGCGGGAGCGTGGTTTGCCGGGAGGGAGCGTTGTTTGTCGGGAGGGAGCGTGGTTTGTTGACTGCCGGGAGGGCCCCTCCTGTCCGCTCAGGTGTGGAAGGCGGCGCGGTGCTGGTGCGGGGAGCCAAGGGGTCACCGCCGTCACCGTCCTACAAGGTCAGGCGTGAGACGGCGACGAGCGACACGCGGCCGGGTTAAAGTCACGCCGGAGATTCGGCTCATTGCCTCAAGAGACTCGCCGCGCGGAACGCCGTGGCCCAGTTCAGGCGGGCGTAAACGCCCGGAAGTAAGGCCATCGACCAAAATATCGAGTTGAATTTCCTCCGCTCAAAAAAGATTTAGGTGTTTATAAATGCAATTAACTATTTGTTGGGGTTTAGAGCTGCAAGTGAAGATAGCGAAACGTGTTTATGCGCGTTTATACGTGTGTGTGTGTGTGCGCGCGCATGTAGTCAAAATCGGCGACGATTATCTGAACCGCCCCTGGGCCTCCGCTGGGGAGATAAAGGTGGCCAGGCGAGGTGCTGGCTACCCCCACCCCCTCGTGTGCCGTGCCGGCCTTTGTAGGTTCTCGCGAACAGCACTTGCCCCAGTGGTGGCGTAGTGGTTATCGCACCGCGCTGCAAACCTGGCGACCTGGCTTCTATTCCCGACCGCTGTTAACATTAGTTACGAATGAACCGCTCCTGGGCTTCCCCTAGGTCAACTCGGCCTCAAGCGAGTACCTGGCGAGGTGCGTAAACATCAGCGCTGGTGGGAGGACAGATGCAGGCGTGGCGCGGTGCTAGCCACACCACCACCGCCTCGCTGTGCAGAGGTGGTGTGGCGCTCACAGCACTTGTCCGACCGGTCTGCTTTTTGGCCACGAGGGGCAGAGTCTTTCGTCCGCGTGCGTGCCTCTGCCGGCGCAGGTGAGCGCGACGTTCCTCGACGGGTTCCGCGCCACGGCCGTGTGCCCCATCGGAGGCCCCCGGGCGGCCGAGAAGGCCCGGTGGACGGCGGACGCCATCCTCAAAAGGTGGGCGCGGATTTCACCAGTTTTAGACCAGAGAAGGCCAAAAGGCAAACAGTACAAAGATAACGCAAGTAAAACATGTTCTTATTTTCCATCGTCTTGGATACTGGCACAAAGGTCCCATAGGTATACACAGGGAGGTTTGCAATGTTGAGCCACCTTCTGAGCTTGGCTGGCAAAATGGTGACGTTTGGCTGCATGGGGGCCTAGCACGTTGTGGCAAAAACATTTTTTTTGTCTTCTCTTTCATGGACGTTCAATCCCGAATGAAGGGCTCGGCGGATCTTCAAGCATTTGGGGCTCAGTGACTTCTCGAAGGTTCACGTGCAGGTGCTGGGAGCCGAGGACACGTACGGGCCTCACGCACGCAGCTGGTCCGACGGGGTGAGAACTCGCAGTGCTCTAAGGATAATAACAACAACTAACAAGTGACATCATCGCACAAGGAGTACTGCAGATATAGCATGAAGATGCTTTTTAAAAGAGATCTTTAGGTGACAAATTGGGTTTCAAACTGGTGTCATTGTCAAGAAAACTATTTTAGATAGTGAAATGCAGCCATCATTGTCAGTCATGTTTAATTCACTGCTGGATGAAAGCCTCCCACAATCCTTCGCTATCTCTCACGATCATGTGATGTAACAGTGATTAAATGATAATATTACTACAAGTACAGATTGCAGTTTCATAATTTCATGGTTTGTCATAGCGTACATTTTTAAATCTTATAATTGTTTCTTGCGATTTTGCCAGTTTTGTGGGTGTATATTCCGTCGAGATTGTTGTGGGGGGGGGGGCTACTTTCAGATGGATAGTTGAGATTTGTTCTCGTGTGGAATTTTCTATTTTTATGTTTGAATATGAATGCGACGGTGCTTTGAGTGGTAGATTGGTGCCAGAAAGGCGTCGCGCGTGTGTAAACAAAAAATAAAATTGATCGATCACATGTACCTCCGATTAGCACGGTTGGCTACGTACCGTGCAACAAAGGTTCAACGTACCTAGACATACGCGTACTCCCGAAACTTTGTTGTGACCCACGGCGGAGACACGCACACCTTGACAACTGTTGGTTTACCACGCGCGCACCGTTTGATGACCTGGTATCGTGAATGCAAGAATCGATTTTAATCCGACGACTCGATGCATCGGTGCACCGCCACCCCCCACCCCTCCTCTCCCCCCGCCCCCGAACGGCCGAATCGTCACGCCAGGGCCCCAGGGACGTGGCGCTGTGGATGTCCGTGGGCCACAGCCACAAGAGGGCGCTGGAGCTCTTCTGCATGGAGATCGCTTCGGCGGGCACCAGCATGGGTACGACGCCGCGGCGTTGCGGCCCCACGCGGCCTGGCGGCTGCGGCCTAATAACCACGGGCCTAGGCCCCGCAGGCCGTTTGCCAATCCGTCGCTGGATGAAGGCCTGTCGGCCGCGCCCGCGCGAGTCGTGGCGGTGACTTGACCGTACTTTCTCCACGATTCGGTCAGTGTGGGTTGGTGGCGACGTGCAGCTTGAGACGTCGGGAGCATTGAAGTAGAGTACAACAAGGGATTGTGCCGCACTTGGCACTACTGGCCCACCACTTTGCACTGACTTGCGATTCAGTGGTTGTGATTTGCGATTTTTTTTATTTTTCTAAAACTATTGTGGTGAACATAGCAGCTTAAGGTCACGAATAATGAATAATAATAATAACATGACGTAGTGATATCATAACAACATTTGTGTCATTATCTTGATGCGTTGCCCTATGCCGAATGATGATGTCAGCCATGTGGGTCATTTGGCCATACTTCGCCACGCTGGTCAGTGCGGGTTGGCGAAGGCGGTGGTTGGTGACCGGCTCGGCTGTTACTCGCCACTGATGTTAGCTGACCGGGGTATCAAACTCGGGTCACCACTCCTCCACCCCCATGCACTGTTTACGAATCGTATGAACAAATATCGGTTCTTTAGCACGAGATTCAGTTGCATCTGTCATGGTTAAAAATAAGCTATTTCACCCTCACGAACGGTAACCACATTGCCCCCCACCCCCTGTTCTGTAAATGAGTACTCGTAGCACGAGTTAGTCAGTATGGAACTTCTGTCTGGTCTCTGATATCAACGTCATCGTTGCCCGTGTGAGCGTGGTGTAGTGGTCAGCGCGCTGCGCTACGAACCTGGTGGCCCGAGTTCGATTCCCGCTCGAGACCAACATCCGTGACGAATATTTGAACCGGTCCTGGTCCACTCCTAGGTCGACTCAGCCTCAAATTAGTGCCTGGTGCAGCGTGTAAACATCGCCACTGGGGAGACAAAGGCGGTGCCGGCCTTCATAGGTGCTCGCTAACAGCACTTACCCCAACAGTCTGTTAAAGCTATACGGGGGATCTTTGTTTTTGTCTTTGTTTTTAGCTCCAGGACTGACGGGCATTGTCGGCGGACGCCCCAAAATGTAAGCGATCAGTGTGTGTGCGTGTGTCTGATGGTGTGGCGAGTGGAGGTGCAGCGGTTAGCGCACTGCAATACGAGCCCCGGTCACCTGAGTTGCACTCCCGGCCGCAGCTCTAACGTCCGTTGCGATTGATGTCTGAGCCGGGCCTGGGCTCCGCCACACTTTCACCAACCCCTTACAGACTGGCATGGTGAAGTATGGTCAAACAACCCCTTCGTGGCTAACACGGCATGGTAAGGCCTCCGTCCAGCTGTGGGCATCGATACGCGAAAGTATTTACAATCATATTTGTGGTGTCTCAGTAGGCTAGCACATTGACGTCACAGGGCATTTTACATTTTACCTTTCCACCTATCTCCCTGCCTACATAGCTACCCAGGGACCGTATTGGAGCCCTGCATTAACGCACAGTGACGTGTGGCAAATGTTACCTATCATTGGTCCAACAATAATAGCCTATCTGGATTTTAAGCTTTCGTGACTGCAGGAGTCCATACTCTTTGGTTCTTTCGGTAAAGTCACGTAGGTAGAAAAAATAATCTATGATGAATCCAGTGCAGCGTGTGGATATTTATTTCTGTGCCAGCCTTGCTGGCGACACTGGAGGAGGCTCTGTTGCCACAGACCTAATTGGTTGTTTCTTTATTACAATTTGCAGATCCCCAGTGCTGAAACTTTTCTCCTTTCTGTATCCGAAGAACAAGACCAAGGTGAGGCTATAAATAGAGACAAAAAAAAAACCCCCATCGCGCAGCCCACACCGGCTCCGTCATCGGTGACGGATCCTGTTGTTGGGGCTGGTGCTGTTTTGCGAGCGCCTATTAAGGCGGGTGTCGGGAAATATTTTTCTTGCTCCCAAAGGTTTGTTTCCTTAGAAATTAATGTTTATTCTTACTCGTCACCGGTATTCAGGAATAGCGGTGTTGCGTATGGATATTTGTTCCCCCATATATTTACGTGACAACGTATTTTTTTTATTTGTATTTAAGTTTTTCCGTGACTTGTCAACGGAAACCTTTATTTTTAACAGTTGCTCATTTTACTTTTCGGTTACTTAGAGGTCCAAACCAATGTGGCTCTAATGCCTAAGCATTGTCCTATCCTGAACCCCTACCCAAACCTCTAACATTGAACCTGAAGCAATAACCAAAACCCCTCGCCCCAACTCCTAACTGAAGCACTACCCCTACCCCCTGCACAAATCCATTACTAATTACCCTAACTACTACCCAATAACCAAATGCATAATCCTAACCAATAACACAAATTTCTCGCCTTCAGCTCTAACCCCCAATCCAAAACCCAAACACCGAAATCCTAACCCACTTATCAAACCATACTGACACCCCTACCCATACACCCTAATCACGAACCGAAAACCCAAAACACTAACCCCAAACTCTAACCCCCAATCTTAACCCTAGGACACCAATAGGTATAGGGGGAATGACTGTTGCTGTAGGCGAATGGATATTTCGGGGTGGTGGGGGGAGCGGCTGCGCGTTGACTTGGTGCTCGGCGCACCGCGGCTGTCGCTCGCGTCTCTCTGAGCAGGTGGAGCTCAGCCTGAACGGCGTTCACGTGGAGACGTTCGCGGGAGACGCGGCGGAGCCCGGCGGCTCGGCAGTGCCGGGCGAGACGACGCAAGAGGGCGCCTCCTCTTCCTCCTCGTCGTCCGGTCAGTAACTGTGACCTGCACACAACCACTCACTCACTCACTCACCCTCCCACCAAATCATCTACTTACCTAATTACCTGCTTACCAATCTACCCAAGCATCTTCCCACCCATTGGTTTAAGCACCCGCCCATTCAAACCACAGCCCGTCCACCCGCTTATCCGCTGACTAATCCGTGAATCGCTCTATCCGACCACCACCTCTACCTTACTGACCTACCCACCCACCCAACCGCCCATCCGCTCACTTCATTTCTACCCACGCGGCTGCTTACCCAGCCACGCTTTCGTCCGTTTGTGAAACCGTGAGCAGGCGAGGCACAGCTGCCCGGGGGCTCGCACAGCTACAGACTGGAGGAGCTGGCGTTGACGAGGAGCGGCGACAAGGCCGACACGGTTAACATCGGTGCGCACGCGTCACTCCCACTGCCCGGACACACGGGGGAATGTCCGATAAACAGCGATGTGACGACACTGGTCTGTAGCTTGGGCGTTTTGCGTCCAGTCTTCATGACGCCCCTGAGGGTTTAGCTGGGCGCTGGTGGTTTAGATGGATGTGGCGTGCAATTCAGCACGATGTAACCCGTAATTTTTTTTTAATCAATATAATTGTTGCAAAAACCTCCGCGTTAAAAGCACCTTCACGTTATTTGCCAAAATCGTCAACAATGCTCGCGTGTACAATTCAATGCACGCGTCGCGTGCGTTTAAAAAGTGAATCGACGCGTCATCACGTAACCTCGTCGTCGTGCCTGTAGGGGTGATCGCACGGCACCCAGCACTCTACCCCTACCTCAAGGCGCGACTCACGGCGAGCGTCGTGCAAAAATACTTCCAGCACCTCGGCGACGGAGCGTCGGGCCCAGCCGTGAGCAGGCGAGACGATCCACCCACCCCCCACCCACCGTCCACACACCATCCATCCACCCACTGTCCATCCATCCACCCACCATCCACCCACCCACCCATCCACCCACCATCCACCAGCGACCGCCCACCACCCACCGCCCACCCACCGCCCACTCACCACCCACCCACTCAACGCCCACTCACCGCCCGCCCACCTAACGCCCATTCATCGCTCACTCACTCACCACCCACCCACTCAGTGCTGTGGCCCAGGGATGGCTTGGTGCCCTGACCCGGCTTCCTTGTGGCTATGAGAGCGATTGTGGTGAATTTATCGCCGGTTTAAGCGAGGTTCTCTATGCCAGGGGAAATGAAAACCACGGCGAAATACTGGTGCCTGTGCGACACAATTCGCAAAGTACATTTTTAGCAAAAAATTGCAGAAGCCTTTTTAGGGAAATTTGCGAGCAGAAATTGGGCACGCGACGACGCATACCTCCACTCCTGTAGACACAAAGCTAAAGCTGTCCGACCGACACGGTCGCGTTTGCTTGTTATGGCAACTTGCGGTATTGGGCCCAGGTTTTGGCGGTGGCTTAATCCGCCACGCAACCTTCAACTGGGCTGTGCGTTTAACTTACCCTGTGACATGTGGCTCTTTGTCGCTAAGGGGACTGTGCTCTCTCAACCCGGTGCCGCCCTTGGAGACGGTCGTGATATGATGGTGGGGGGGGGGGGTCAGAGAGGAATAGATGCAAGTTTGCTCACATGAATCTTTTTTTCTTTGAGGCCAACATCAGATGCACCTCTTTAGAAATGTTTTTTTCTTGGGATGGAGAAACCTAATGCACGGACACCTTCAGTTAGCACGGTTGGCTACGTACGGTGCGAAAGAAGTTCAACACACATGCAACCTGTGCCAACATATTTTCGAAGGTCGCCGGATCGCTTTGCTGCCACCGGAGGTCGGACAGAGGGGAAGTTGGTCGCGTCCCCCGGGTGGCTCAAATGTGAGAGCTCTGAGCCGGCTCCGCTGAGATCTCGGGTTCGAATCCCGGCTTCGGCCGTCCGTGATTAAACATGCGCTCGCGAGAGTTGATGGCTCTCAGTCCGGTCACCCAATAGCCGCAACGTAAAAAATATCTTTTAAAGTTTGGTTATGCGCTTGATTTGGCCAAGTTCCAGAATTGACTATCGGTTTGACTGAATGCGACCACCTTGCGAGCAGGGGGTGTGTGCGAGAGTGCAGCCGTCGCTGTGTAAAGGATACAAATGGCAGCTGAAGGATTTTTCGGTGAAATGTCTCTTCTGTGGCTGTCCTCTGACAGATAGCGCCGGACAGCTCTGTGAGACTTCCTAACGTATTGTTCTGTGTCTTGACAAAACGTCCGTAATTTTATGTATGTATTTTTTCACGCTTTTATTTAACTAACTCACTCTGTCTGTTGTTGTCGTCGTTGTCGTATCCTCAAATCTTGTAACTAAATTTTAACCCACTTCCCAATGTGGTATCGACTGCAAACTTTGTATACTTATGTCATACTGATGACAATACTTAATTCTATATATGTAAAAAAAAAATGTTTTAAACATACATTTTTATATGTTATGTTTCGGCTTGGGTCTAATTGTCCACGCTCAACTGACGTTGGCTGTAAATCACCACGGTCCTTTACGTTATGGCAAGCCTTGGGGCCACTTCCTGGAGTCGTGGAGTTCTGCCATTAGTCGTATGGTATATTTCATTAAAGCGTGTTTAATAAAAAGGAATTTTTATATATATATTTTTGTACATAAACCACAATTGTGCTTGGTCTACGCATCACGATACAAAGTGTGATCACTGATATTTTACCGTTCTTCATTCTGCCCTCAACTGCCATCATCATACTTAATTTGGAGCTTTCGTGACTGCAGGAATTACTCTTTGGTTCTTTCGGTAAAGTCACGTATCAAGATAAAATAATACATTAAATACTAGCATACGACGTTTCGTGCCATCATCATCATCATCCCGATTCCTCCACCCACTGCCCTCCATCCTCCTCATTGTCTCTTTCTCCCTCTGTCCCCCGGGCAGGTATGAGCTGCCAGGAATCCACGCTCTGAACTTCGTCCTGCGGGAGGCGCTGGGCGGCGGAGGAATCACTTCACTCCGCAGCGACCCCCAGGTGGGAACGTGGATCCGGGCGCTCTTCTGCACACAAACACAAAGATCCCCGCCCCCCCCCCCGTGTATAGCCTCAAGAGACTGTTGGGGCAGGTGCTGTGAGCGAGCACCCTTTAACGAAGGCCAGTACGGCACATCGGGGGTAGATTTCCAGCACCACGCCTGGCCGCATTTCGTCTGCTTAGTGGAGATGTCTACTTTAAGGCCGAGTTGATCTAGGGGAGGCCCATAAACCAGTTCACCATTTATTGGTCCTGAGCGGGAATCGGAACTGGGATCGATGTATTCGTAGCGCAGCACGGATTGTAAATGTTGTGGCTTGGCTCTCCAACACACAATCGGCGTGCTGTACTAGTGACAAATTGTCCACGTTCTGTTTATGTGACAACCCTTACTAGTTGGCTGTGTCGGGTGGTGGCGGGTTTAACGACACATTTATATATTTAAGCGATCTAACCCAAAAAAAAACCTCTCATGGATGATATTGGTCGCGAAAGCCTACGTGTTAAACCCCACAATGGTTCACAAAATCACGTACGCATAGACACACACCCCGGGGGTGAACCCAGGTAACCTCACTCTCTTAAACCCAATGGGGTTTTTCAAGGTTAAACTGCCAAGCAATCATTTTATAGCTGGGTCGCCGGGTGTGTGGCGCGTGTGGAAAGCCATCCGAGTGTGCCCTCGCAAAGCTCGGTCATTGCTCTAGTGGCGGAACGGTAGACGGTCTGACAACTGCCCCTTCACCCTTTTATCTGGCAACAAAACTGACACCTTTTTTACAAGGAGTCATGTTTGCAGTGACCACAATACCTGCAGTCGGAATGCAAACAAAAAACATAACTCTGATAATGTATGCACTGTCCTTGAAGTTGATTGGTCCACACCCGAGACAGCTTTTCTTAGAGCCTAGTCTCCACTGGTGTTGGACCATGTCTCCATGTGAGACTAGGCTCTAAGAAAAGCTGTCTCGGGTGTGGACCAATCAACTTCAAGGACGGTGCATACATTATCAGAGTTGTGTTTTTTGTTTGCATTCCGACAGCAGGTATTGTGGTCAATGCAAACACGACTCCTTGTAAAAAAGGTGTCAGTTTTGTTGCCAGATAAAAGGGTTAAGGGGCAGTTGTCATGTTTTGCTACTGGCAAAGGAGGTTCCAATGGGTAGACGGTCTGCTACACGCACGCGCACCGGCCCTTTCGCCAAGCCACCGCTGGGCGAGGGCCCCACCCGATGCCGTTGAGTCGTGGCTTTGTTGTTTTTTCATTTCCACCATATTTCACCACCACCATCAGTCGGCACGGGTTGGCGATGGCGGCGGGGGAGCGCATTGATGCGAGAACGCCGAAGCCCATGACAAAAACGAACGTTGCCGAAGCTGAACCTTCGCTGCCCAACCACGTAGCCCCACGGCTGGCCACCATGGCCTGTTGGCGTCGTGGTCCAAGCGCTAACCGAGGCTTGGCGCCACTCGCTCTCCGAGCTCTGGGCACATTCCAGGCGACTTGGTCATTGGCCGCACGTGCAACGCGCAGAACGTATGGATGTTGAACTCCTTTCGCACTCCGCGTAGCCAACTGTGCTAAACTAAACACAAAAAAGAAGTTCTAGAGAAATTAAATTAGAAATGTCCACGAGGCACGTAGCGATTGGTTCATATTCCGGCCAATCGACGTGCAGTGTAGCTCTCCGGAGATTGTTTGGTGGGCGGCGGCGTCGCAACCGCGTGTTGAGATTCTCTCTTCCTGGCGCGCGGATCGAAACGTCGGACATTGCGCCCAACAGCGCGCGGTATAACCCGGAAAACCCATAGGCGAGCGACACGTGCGGTCCCGTTCCTCTGCAGGGCAAAGCTCTCGGCCAGATGCTGCTCGACTTGAAGGTGGGAAACCTCCCGGAGCTGAAGGACATCGCGAGATGAGAGCGGACGGCGGGGGAGAGCGTGAAAGCCGCCCCCGGCGATTTGACCAGAGACGCGGCATCGGCCGACAAGCTGGTGGACGAGCGTCGTGCACTTTCATCTTTTTGTTTTGTGGTTCTTGTTTTGTGTTTCTTGTTTTGTGTTTCTTCCAAATAATTTCAAGAAATCCGTTCTCAAAGATTTGTATTTTGTTCCCCCGTGGCTTTGAAGAGACGGCGCATAGCGATGACGATAAATAAAAGGCGCTTGGACCGCTGGCTCGATTTTTTTGTGTCGTTTTATTGACTTCCGTAGAAAATAAAATGGGAGGAGGGGCATTACACAGAGAAGAAAAACGTCACGGCGATCACGAAAGAAATGATCTTTTAAGCATTACAAAATGGTGCAAAAGCCTCTTTAAAAAACGGTAAAAAAGCGAGCATATTTAGTACAGTATTAAACACGTCGGGGAAACAACGACAGTATTAACAAGTTTTACAATTTTTTACATAAAAACCCTCCACAGCAATAGACTATGCTACAATCAGCATACTTGCATACGTCCAGATTTTTCATCCGACGCAAGTTCATGGCCACAACCACGTGCCAGACGACTTGAACCCATCTCAGCTTATTGGCAAAACAAATTGTAATGGAACACGTTTTGCCTACTCACCGTTGCTTCGGCGAGTGGGCGTTCGGTTTGGTGGAGCAGTCCTCGCCTGACAGTGGCCTCTGCTGCCACTCTCGGCCCCAATGTTCAGGATGGCACTGCCACGGCAGTTGGCACGTGGCAGCACGATCATTGTAACTTTGCCCTCCATTGCCTACGCTGCCCGGTGTAACATAATAACCCCTGCCCCAATTAAACCCGGGTAGAGTTTGGCCCAGGCCAGAGTATACCTGGGGGGATAAAGTGTCCTAGGCTAAACTAGACCCCTAGGGGGTTTAAACTCGACTGGTCCAGACCATACCCCTCCAGGCCAGAATATGCCCCATGTGAAAGTTCAAAGGCAATTTTCCATAAGAGAACAGCTGACAACGAACTTCAATCGATATCTAAATAGCGTATAAATGGAAGAATCTCAATTTTATCAATTGAAGCATTTTTTGGGTTAGGGATAGGGTTAGGGATAGGGTTAGGGTTATTATTATGAAAGTTTTTCTGGTTGAAGCAAACAAAGTCTATGCATTTACAGTTTTAAATAAAATGTTGGAAAAATATAGTAATTCATGTGTATATCGCTCAACACTATTACTATCATGGGGGTATGATTTGGCCTAGAGGGGCATAATTTGGCCTAGGCCATAATATACCCCAGAGTATAAATTGGCCTAGGCCAAAATATACCCCAGAGTATAAATTGGCCTAGGCCATAATATACCCGGGTATAATCTAGCCTAGGCCGTTTTAACTCCGGGTATACTACGGCCTGGGGGTATACTATGGCCTGTTACACCGGCACAACATTGTTTCCACTCGTCTCCTGTTTCGTCGTATTTGACTGTTCGCCGTGTTATTGTCCGTTTCCGATAAGCGTTTTCCAGCGGTTATTATTTGGGGCCAAACTGGCCTTGATTGTTTTGCTCCGTGATAAATGAAAAGCCACGTGGCCATAGCGAAGGGCCCCTGATTAGTATAAAATGTACTTCTATATATGCAGGCAAGTCTCACCGAGTGTCAAAATACGATTTTTTTCCCGTAAGTTCCTGCTACATTGGGATCTTTGGCCATTAAAAAAAGAACCCAATTATCCATCCACTCAGGAAAAGACAGAGTCCTAAGAGTCTTTGTTAGGAGGGTCCTGCTACATTGGGCTGTTTGGCCAACACCAATGAATGTTTTTAGCTCTGGGAGGAAACTCGAGAACCCGGGGCAATCCCACGCAAAACGGGGGGAGAGAACATCCAAACTCCACAGAGAAAGGCACCTGGGGTCAGGAATTGAACCCAGGGTCCCCTCTTGCTGTGAGGCACGAGTGTCAACACTGCACCAACCCTGCAGCGTAGGGACCAAAGCACCCTAACGAGAGGGTAACGAGCACTCGAACGTTCCGCGCAGAATGGTGTAACCCTGTGCGACCAAAACAACGAGAATTACGAACTAAATTCCAGACACTTTTCTTCTTCTTCAAAAGTGCCACCTGTTTGGGCGACGACCTTCATCGCCAGGGAGAGGTGGGCAAGTTCCATGCAGCAGCAGCAGCAGCGGCGGCGCTGGTGTTCGTTCTCTTAATAAATTGACGAGTGGAGTGTTGGCGCAGTGGTGGGGAGGGGCACTGCGGTGTTGGCCACGGGTAACATCGGTGGACGGTGATGGAGCGCGCGAACGTCAGCGCGGGGCAGATTACGGTGGGCCGGGCGTGACACTGGCCACACTCAATGCCTCGTGCGACGTGCCGGCCCTTAGCAGGTGCCCACGAACAGCACTTTGCCCTCGCACTCTATAATTATGCCACGTGGCTGTGGGGCGGGGAGGGGGGATTCTTTGTCTTTGTGTTTTTTGTGTGCACCTAAAACAGGCGAGTGGGCGACGTTTCTCCGTGGGCCCCAACTGGAAGGCCACCTTTACAAAATCCACGCTGACCGGCACGGCGAAGTATGGTCACGTTAACTAACCGCGGAGAGTCAAGGCACAATATCGAACGCCACGCAATGCGGAGGAAACTTCACAGCACTGGAGCATTAACCGGGGTCTGCTTGAACCCCCCACCGCTGGAGGTGCATCTGCAACAGACACTGCTATTGTGACAGCACTGCATGTTATTTTTTTCTCGTACAAAAATGCATCGCTTGCTGCCGTTCTGCTGCACAGAAGCGATGCGTGCTTTTCGTTCCGGTGCACAACAGTGTTTTGAGATGCACACCTGCAACGCATCCGACTGCTCCCGCAAGAAAAAGGCCGTGGGGCCACACTTTCATTGTCCTGGGCTTCGACGTTCGAATGCGTCCTGCAATGGCGTCGCTTGGACGACCAGACGACGGCCGCCGAGTGCGGCGCGGGGAAGCCACCTCAAGGCGTCGTTGCCTCGCGACGTCTCAAGAGCCGCGCAGTGCCGAGGGCGGTGCTGCGCGGTGAAGAGGACGAAGCCGGATCGTTGGAAAAAAAAAACACAACAAGGGAGAGGAGCCGAGGTACGGACCCGCCGCTTGGGCGCGCACGGCGCCGTCACGCCTCGCTGCTCTCCACGTTCTCCAGGTCCACGGCCTGCTTGAGGAACGAGCTCAGCTCGTGCATCACGTTAAAGTGCAAGTTCTTCTTCTGGGCGGTGACCGGGTCGATCGCAAACTGACCGTCGAGCTTCACGGAAACGTGTCTCTCCATCCTCGGCCCCGCGGCCTGAGGCCACGCGGGGCTGAACGGCTCGGCGGAGGGCGTCTGAGCCGCGACCGCCGGCCTCTGTCCCGGCCCCGCGCCCGCCGGCTGCGCGGACGGTGACTTCCTCGCGAGCTGCGGCCGCGGTTTCGGCGTGGGGGGCGCCTGCTGTGCCGGCTCCGGGGTCACCGGCGAGGCCCGGCCCGCCTGGCGCGGCTCGCTCGACGCCGAACGCTGGAGCTGTTGCGGCTGCTCCGGGCTCGGCACGAGCACCTTGTGCTGCGGGCGCAGGCGCGGCGGCGGCGGGGACGGGGCTGGGGAGGCCGCCGCCTGGCCTTGACGGCAGGATGGCGGCAGCAGCGGAGCGTGGGTTGCGCTGGCGGCCACCTGGTCCTGACGGGAGGGGGGCGTGAGGGCCGCGCGGGGCTCGGGGAGCGCGGCCCTGCCGTTCTCTTGGGGCCACGGTGCGGCCAGGGGGGCCTCGTCCAGCTCGGGCCTCCTCTCGTCCGCAGTTGGGTTCTCCTGAGAAAGAAAAAAAAACATTAAAAGTTTGAGTTGAAAAATTACATCTCCATTTATCTGTTATTATTACAGGGAGATTTTGTATTCCTCCCCCCCCCCCCCACAATCTCGTTTCAATTGTGCCATCGATGCCATACCGTGAGATGAGGTGACAATTCGCATCGCTCGCAGAGCGTTGTGATATCTCCTTCAACAGATAATGGTCTGTAAGAAGGAGATTTCACATAACTAATTCTGAGATCATTTAAAGTGAACCCCTTTTTCTCTGCAGACCAGGGTGCACCACACTGCATAATCGTCAAACTAATATTTCAGATTTTTCAGAGCCTGAATGTAGTTAAATTATGGTGAAAAAACACGTTGCAATCATTGGTGACCGAGCTGAGGACTATCAACTCACTGCTACACTTAAAAACCCGGTCTAAATCACGGGTCTCTGAACCCCGGATTCGAACCAAGGACCTCAGCAGTGGCCTTGGGCCCTCTGAGCCACCTTCTCTTGTCTCCCTTGCAAGACGAGCGGGCACAGCTGAAGACAAACAACCGTGGGACAAATGCAAAAAACAGCAGCAATGTTAAGATTTAGGTTATGGAATTTCCTTGTTATTAGGGAACGTCTTTCTGTTAGGGATGGCTGAAGCAGTAAGTATAAGCTTGCGGGCTCATGCACTGCCAGACACGCAGTTTCACTTCCACGCAATTTGCCTTGCGAACACCGGGTCGGCAAAAGTGCAAAAGGCCCACCCCGTGTGCCCTTGCTGCGGGAATACTCCGAAATCAACATTGCACATTCACGCAGTCAGAGCCAGCAGGAGGTTTAACGACAGCACACGCGGTGGCAAGGGACGTACACGGCGGTTATTGTCAGGAGTGTGGAGTGCTCGTTTTAAACTACGGCGAGTGTAATAAGGGGGGCAGGACCACGCGCACAGCTAATTAAGTGGAGACAGAGAAATGCGCGAACGTGGACGCAGGGCACAAGCGTAGAGAAGCGTGGAGAAGAAGCGGATAAGAAGCGGATAAGAAGCGCAGAGCAGCGCTACGGCACAAGCACAGCGTGGTGACGACGCAGCTCCATGCAACGAGTATTTTTTTTTTAATCCGTAACGATTTCTATGTCATGCAACCTACAAGTCCCCGATGGAGGCCGCTGTCCGAGAGCCCTGACATTTGCTGCGTTCCCAACGCCCACTAAAGAGTCGGCTGTCTCGGTCCGTGGACCGGGAAGGTGGGCCCAGCACGGGTTGCTGTGCCAGATTTGTCCACGAAGCGAGCTTTAACCGGGCCACGCGTTTCGCTTGGCCCAGGCCGAGTTTCTCGTTTTGCCAAGAGGGCCGTTGTAGACGGTTGTAACATCACGAGGTCGGAGCAGAATAGATGCAGGATTGTTCAAATGCATCTTTTCTCTCTTAGGTTCATTTCAGATCCACGTTTTTATATACACACACACATATATAAGTATCGTGAATAATGAAAACAAAAATAATGACTTTTTGATTTAAAGCTTTCGTAACTGCAGGGATTCATATTCTTGGTTCTTTCGGTAAAGTCACGTAGAAGGGAAATAATAAAATAATAAATATATAAAACAATAAAA
>CM025633.2:5050454-5098803 GCA_014621495.2 Entosphenus tridentatus
GGCGGTTGGGGCGGGTGGGGCCGGTGGGGCGGGTGGGGCTAGTGGGGTGTGTTGGGGGGTGGAGGGGGCACGGCGGTTGGGGCGGGTGGGGCCGGTGGGGCGGGTGGGGCTAGTGGGGTGTGTTGGGGGGTGGAGGGGGCACGGCGGTTGGGGCGGGTGGGGCCGGTGGGGCGGGTGGGGCTAGTGGGGTGTGTTGGGGGGTGGAGGGGGCACGGCGGTTGGGGCGGGTGGGGCCGGTGGGGCGGGTGGGGCTAGTGGGGTGTGTTGGGGGGTGGAGGGGGCACGGCGGTTGGGGCGGGTGGGGCCGGTGGGGCGGGTGGGGCTAGTGGGGTGTGTTGGGGGGTGGAGGGGGCAGGGCGGTTGGGGCTGGTGGGGCTAGTGGGGCAGGTGCCTCGGGCACACCGCCTGAGGGAGGTGCCACCTGCATGTGGCACAAATCTTTGGTGGGGTGGTGCCGGCACCGCAGCAGCCTTGTAGGGTGCGTGCCTTGCCGCCGTGCATGGTCACATTTGTCTTGCGGGGCTTGTACCTTCGTTTCTCCACCAGGATGAGCGTCTCGTACTTGTCGATGACGTGGTCCGACATTCGTACAGCTGCCGATGGACACAGAAGCCCGTCAATGACCACCAACACGAGTCTCGCAGACTCACGAGGAACAAGCCGGCCGTGTTCTATTGCAGCGAGGGGTGTGCTGCATTGCCATCATCGGACGCAGCAGCTTGTGCCACTCAACTAACCACACAACCCAGCTTCCTGTTTTACAACCATCGGGAAATGTTATTGTTGTTGTTGTTGTCAATGTGTTTGTCTGCCCCGACTGCTCGTGGAGCAGTGGTGACCATTCACGTTGGAGAGTGGCCCACGGAAATGGATATCGTAGAACTAGACTTAAAGCTTTCGTGACTTGCAGGAATTCATATTCATTGGGTCTTTCGGTAAAGCCAGATAGATAGAAAAGAAATAACAATATCACGACGTTTTGATCGCAACACAAGCAATCGTCATCAGGTGAAAAATATAGCGGGAGAGCTGCTGAGGCTTTACCGAAAGACCCAAAGAATATCGTAGAACTACTTCTGAGATCTCCAGCAAGTGACCTTTGGCCGGGAGCAGCACTTACCCACCCGCCCTGCGCCGCAGACTAACGCTCACTGCGTGACAAACAAAACCAACTGTTCTTAACTCTCAGAGCTGAAATGATAGCCATGTTCGGTGCGCACCCAAATCCAACGTGATGATTTGTTCGTGCAAGTCACTGATACGAAGACCATCCGCCCACTACATCCGAGAACCCGCTGAAATAACCCCAGGAGGCCCGACAACCTCCCGCATGAGACTAAAATTCAACCTTTTGAATCCCGGTCCCATCCACGCCCCCCTCCTCCCCCCGGCAAACAAAACCTCCGGCTGGCTCGACGCACGAGGAGTGAGACCTCTCACGTACAGATCTCCTGGAGCTTCTGCAGGTTGACCACCACCTCGGTGCCCTCGAGGTCATCACCGTCGCCGCCGCCGCCGTCCTCGCCACCGCCACCGTCGTCGCCGTAGTCGCCGTCGTCTGCGCCGCCGTCGTCGCCAACCTCGTAGAAGCCCTCCTGCGAGGGCGACGCTCGGCCCAGCGCCCCGGACGACTGCCTGGGGGAGGCCGCGTCGGCCTGGGCGATCGCGGCGGCCGGCGTCGCGACGACCGTGCGGAAGCGCAGGAAGGCGCCGTGCAGCGCGAACACGGCCGGCCGCCAGCGGATCTGGCTTCGGCCGTCGCGGCACAAGAGGGGGCCCACGCGGTCGAAACCGCGGCGGCACAGGGCCTCGGCGCCGGGCCACGGCAGGGCCTGCGGCGATAGAGAAGTGCCGTTCGTTTCGAGTCGTCGTCGTGGTCACCGTCGTCGCAATCGCCGTCTCAATCGTCAGCGGCAGCGTCGTCATCAGCACGATCGTCGTCGTTGTATTTTTCAAAAATATCTATCCGTTTCATTTTTTAACAAAAGCGCTCGGTCTAGAATGCGAGCGACAATAAAGAAAAAGAGATGGCGTGTATAGATATTTTGTGGACAAATGACTGAGGCACAGTGCTCACGGGGGCAAGGGAACCTGGAGAAGGATGGACCTCACTATCCTCACTAAACGTAGGGACAACGATCGGGGTGGGGGGGGGGGAGTTTCTTTAGGGGAAGGGAAGGAAAAGGAGAAAAAACAAGGGGAAGGTGTGGGGGCTGGGGTGCGGATCATTGTCGTCGTCGTGTTGATGATCGTACCGCGAACCTCTGGCACGTACATCGTCGATCGTACCGCGATCAGAATTAAAAACGGATTTGGCAGCATTTCACGATCGGTTACTATTAAGTCGATGACGTCACGCATAGCAATTAGCACTGCACCATGGGCACATGGTACCAATTGGTCGCTTTCAATTATATAACAATTGTATAATGATAAAAACATCTGAATACAAGAACTTGCATTTAGTGTTGGGAAATCGGCAGGAATGTATGTACTTTTGCAATTTGTACTTCATTTTTTATTTTAACGTGCTACGTTTTCTACATTTTGCACTCCAATTGTTTGTTTTTACTACTGGACATCTGTGAAAAAGAGCTCTACAGCTCCATCAGATTCCTCCTCCCGCAGTCTAACGAAAGATCCCGATACCGAACTGGGCCGAGAGCGCCGGCGGACGAGGAGCGAGCGGCACGGGGAGAGGACCGCACCTTGAGGAGGGCGAGGACCCACTCCCTGTGCGTGGCGGCGCAGTCCGACCCAAACAGGAAGAGCTTCTCATTCTTGGTGCAGATCTCAAAGGTGTGCTCCATCCTGGCAAGGGGCACAGGGGGTGTGTCAACGGGAGGGATGAAGGTCAATAGGGTCGTCACGAACGCTCCCATCGCTTTCTTCCTTCTCTTCAAATCCCAAAGCCGTTGCATTAATCGAGAGCCCGTCCTGCAATGTCCACCCTTACAGCCTCGTCACCGCCGGCACTGTGCGGTTCCGAGTCGTTGCCTCCTGCTACACAGGTGACGCATCCTTCGAGGGCCGCTCTTGCTATGCCCTGCCTTTTCCCAGCGTGGAACTCGGCACGTTCCTGCTCCGCCCCCCTCCCCTCCTCTTCCCTCCCGTCCATCCCTCCTCACCCGTGCACGCTGTGCGAGTGGGCCCCGCTCACGGCCAGGCTGACCAGGTCCTGCAGCTCGACGCGGCCGCTCGCCGTCGCGCTGCGCTCCGACTCGTAGTAGCTGAGCGCTCCGTTCTCCAGCACGCACCAGCGACGGCAGAAATCTGAAACGCACCCACCCCCACACCGCACCGCGACCACACAGCCAAAAGGATTCAAGCGTTCGGTCACCCGGCGATGTTACCGCGCCGGCGGGAGAAGCTGCTGCGCCGTGGGCCCCCCAAACGACACAAAGCGGCGGCGGCGGTGGTGGCGGAGCGAACTCGGGGTGTCTATTATTTTAGTTCAGAGCGTCCTCACCTTCCTTGGGCTTGCGGTCAACCAGGACCTTGGTTGTGGAGGCCGTTTTGTAGAGGTAGCCCGAGACGATGGCCGGTGACGAGGGCGGCACCGTGGCTCCGGGTATGGCTGCGGTCGCAACACGGGAGGCGGCGGGGGGGGGGTGTGAGTGGAGCATGTAACTAACTCCGGTCATCTTCTTGTTCTTGTTGTACGGCGGATGATGTCGACGCAGATCAACGACTGCAATTTCACAGTTCAGGTGGTCAAGCCGGATAACCGCGTCAGGAGCAGCGGAGTGGTGTGACGTTGCTGTGATGTCCCCTTCGTATTTTGTGGATCGGGGCATTGCGTCGTTAGACGTTGTACGCTGTCTGTCCTTGATGACCACAGTCGCACATTGGAGATTTCTTGTAACTTTCCATTTGTGGCATCTGCCAGGGTTTGTGAGGATACGATACGGGGTGGACCATGGACTAACTCTGGTGCGAATCCACTCGCGGGACCAGCATTTACGAGGCTCAACAGCGCCATTAGTGTACCGCGGTGCGAAAAGGCTACATCGTGCCAACCCGCACTGACCAGCGTGGTGGGGCACAGCCTAAAAACCTCCAAGATGTGCACTGTGTGTCGGGGGGGGTTCTCATCAAGCAGTGGAGTGAACAAAAAGGGGCTGCACGAATATATGTCTTTGTGTCTGATTTCCTATGAATGCTGGCACGGTACACGATGGGGTGGGTGGCCAGCACCACGCCCGACCGCCTCACTGGCGTTGGCCAACTCGGGTCGTCGGGTCGCTAGCGCGGCGCGCTAACCGCTACCGCAATAACGCCGCACACACACTCTACACAATCAAGCGCGGCAAAATGTGTTTTTCGCTCTTGATTTGGCCAATTCTCGATGGCGTGGCCGGTAGCTACGTCCCGCGCCGAGTGGCCACGCACTCGAGTTGCGGTTCTGCAGCAGGAGCTCGGTCTGCAGGCGCTGTCCCGCGCGCTGTGCCAGCTGCACCGGCGTGGCGCCGTCCGGCTCGCCCGAGCAGCACAGCATGCTCGCTCCGCAGAACACGAGCGCCAGCGACTCCAGCATATTGGGGGTCACCACCGCCCTGCACAGCGCCTGGACCGGGAGGAAGAGGAGTGGGGGGGGGAATGAGTCAGTGGGTGAGTGGGCCCAAAGCGGTCAGGTGGGAGAACTGAGCGTGTGGGCGGGTGGCTGGGAGAGTGCCAATGAGGTGAACGCGCTCGCGTGCGAGTGCCGATGTGGTTTGGTTGGGTGGGGGAATGGGCGAGTGGTCTGCGTGGGTGGGTGCCAATGCGGTGAGTGAGTAGTTGAGGGTCAATGTGGTAGGATGAGCGGGTGAGTGCCATGGTGCTGGATTAAACCATCCCAAAGCATATTCTTGGTTCTTTCGGTAAAGTCACGTAGAAGGGATTTTGTGGATTTCACACCTGATGATGATTGCTTGTGTTGCAGTCGAAATGTCGTGATAATTTTTATTGTTTCATATTAATATTATCTTATTATTTCCCTTCTACGTGACTTTACCGAAAGAACCAAGAATATGAATCACTGCAGTCACGAAAGCTTTAAATAAAAATTTCGTCCAGAAGCAGTTGCAATTGCTCAAGGATGGCCACGATGTGACAGCAATCCATCTCGGCTCGTCTGTCCACGAGCTCATAGAATAAGTTCCGACTTGTAACACTTGCGGTATTCGCTCACTCCTAGATTGAGAGAGAGAATGACTCAAAGGTGCCAGGAACAAGCGGGAAGGCAGCCGCACAGTGAGCCGACGCTGACGAATGCCCAAGCTCTGCGGTCCTCTATACAAGAAGATGTGACCAGCCTAACGAATGAGTGTGGGCGGAATCCGCAGTACCCGGAGAAAACCCACGCGCGTGAGGGGGAAACGCTCGATCCCATTCATACAGACGCAGGTGGACTGCACATTTCTGCTGTAACTGCCTTCTCCTGGCAAGCCAGAGGTATGGTACCTCCTCCCCTTCGACGCCCATGGGAAGGCAAAGACTTATGACAAAGCTAATCGCCACCTCCGATTCGCACAGTCGGCTACGTTTAACATACACACACACGTACGGGGAAGGGAATTTCATTCCGCAGCATTCGTGCGGCGGTCCACCAGCCCTCGCCCGACCACTGCCTGGATTACAGACTCCCCGGCGCACAGCCACCACCACCGTCACCAGCACGGCCACCACGAGCGCGAGTCTCACGGACGCTCACCGTGCGCACGTCGACGCGCCGCTCGGCTCGACCGAGCGCCGCCGCCGCCACGCTCACCTGGTTGAGCTCGCTCTCGTTGCCGAAGCACGGGTGGTAGCAGCGGTAGCGGCCCTCGCGGTACTTGGAGAAGACGTACTCGCGGCGCCGCTCGGCCTCTGAGCTCGGGTCCACGGCCTCGCTCGGCGGCACCGACGCCGCCCAGAACTTGTTTACCTGGGCGTTCCCCAGCTCCTGGAAGAGCTGCCTCGTCACGCGAAGATCAACAACCCACGTGTAGCCGTTAACAGACCGTTGTGGCCGAGCGCTGTCAGCGAGCACCTATGAAGGCCGGCACGGCACGCGAGGCGGGTGGGGTGGCCGGCAACTATGCCCGGCCGCCTTTGTCTCACGCAGTGGCGATGATTTTATTTTTTACACGCACCATTTGTCGACCTAAGGGAGGCCCAGGACCAGTTCAGATAATTATTGTCACTGGGTGTTGACCGTGAGCGGGAACCGAACTCACCCACGGGCGTGCCGGGTTCGTGGCGCAAGACGATCTGTGTGTGTGGGGGGGGGGGGGCGCGAAGACAGAAATCCGGCCGCATTGTTCGCCGTCACGGCGGCAACGAGTCACTGAACCCCCCGACGAGGATTTTAGGAGTCCGAGGGAACACGCGGTGGGGGGGGGGGTTGCAACAAATTACAAATTACCACCGAGACGCCACCAGGCTGGAGCTCGACGCGGGCCGGCACGTCGCCGTTGCTGCTCGTCTGGTCGGACGCGACGGTCCCCCCCGGAAAACCATCCGGCCCCGCAGGGGTTACAAATCGAGAGGTCATCGATCTATTTATTGATTTATTTTTGTCCACGAGAACGCACGCTCCGGTCCTCTCCACGGCAGACCGACCTCGATGAGGTTCTTGGTCCAGATGTTCTTGTCCATCTTGAGGCTGCGCACTTTGGACACCGTCTGCCCCAAATTTCGGTGCTCGCCTGGAGATGGTGCGCACAGGAAAACAAAACCCGACGGGGAATCAGCTGCGCAGCTCCACGCACCGTCGCCGAGGTGAAGGCAAATCGGCACGCCGGCGGAGCAGTCACCAAATTATTTTGAAAAAACTTCCCACTGTGAAACGAGCCCTCCCCAGCCACCAAAAAGATGACCCCGGTGTAGCCTGTAACAGACTGTTGGGGCAAATGCTGTGAGCGAGCAGCGCCTATCAAGGCCGGCACGGCACACGAGGGGTGAGTCTCCACCGCGGCGACGTTTACACATCGCACCAGGGACCCATTTGAGGCCAAGTCGACCTAGGGGAGGTCAAGGACCGGTTCAGATAACCGTCACCGGTGTTTGTGCCCGCGAGCGGGAATAGAATCCGGGGTCGCCACCGCCGCCACCGCTGTCAACGCCCTCGGCTCTCTGTTGCCGGTCAATTACCGGCGCAGCGCTTGCAGATGACGACGCAGAGGTTTACGGAGGCCCAGTCGGGCCAGGCGGCGCCGCAGTCTGCGCAGCGGCGGTTGTGCTCGTTGGCCCAGATCTGCTCGGCGACGTCGGAGTGGGAGAGCGAGGTGGCGATCGCGTCCTGCATCGTCTCGAGCCACTCGTCGCGCTCGCGCTCGTTCTCTGCCACGAAGCTGCGAGCGCACAAATCGCGCGACGCCCTCGAACGCCGGTCGAGCGCGCTTGCCTCCCGCGGCAAGGGAGCCGATGCATTGAAAATTTTCCAGCTCCGGTTGGAAGCCATACGTGCATTCCGTTCGTCCGTCCGTCCGTCCGTGAGTAACGGGCAAGGAAACTGTAACTCTTGGAAACGCAACATGTTCGTTGGGCGGTGTTGTTATCGACGAGTGCGTCGAGTTTGTCGGTGCTTGTGCGCCAGCAAATAATTTGTTTAACGCTAAGAAAGATTATGCAATGTGAGCGAAAACGTTCCTATAGAATTTTGCCGTTATTACGGACTGACCCGATTGAACACCGGCTACGGTGACCAAAGAGTTACCGTTACTTGCAGACACAAAACCAAAGCAAAAATGTTTGTAAACAAGCGTTTCCTCCCCCCCGACAGCTACTTGTCAGATTACATACTCATCGCGAAATTCTTCAAGAAGACCAAACGCACGTTGGAAAGTGTTACATAAGCCACGTGGCAAGCACGATTTTCACCAACTGTTTTTTTTCCCCCTTACAATTATTTTCCATTCGTGCTGCCGGCCCGTGAGAAAATCACCAGGAGGGTGTGCGATTTGCATCAGATCTCGGAAGCTCTTGCAGGGTTGAGCCGAGACGCATTGTCAGGGTTCGGGATCAAACCCACGAATTCTTGCGTACCAGGCGAGGGAGATAGCATCTCGCCACCGCGGTAATCAAAAGCTTTGTGCTGCCGCAGCAAGTGCAACTTTGGATGTCCACATTTGTTTTGATTTGTTCATTCGAGTCTCTGAGTCAGGGTGGGCCAGGATTGGGAGAGGACAGAGCTACACCACTTTTCACCCAGGAAACCGGAGCATAACCACATTAAAAAGTATATTATTATTAAACTTTTTTCTTTTACTAGGTAAGGCCCGCTGCGCTACATATCTCTATTTCAGAAGCGACCTGGCCACAAATGATAGCTCAACGAAGTGGCTTATCAAGTGGACCAAATATCCACGTGAACATGGGGAGAGCGAGACATGCAAACTCCAAATATACAGCAGGCGTCAGGTTCGGGATCAAACCCGCGATCTCCTGCATACAAGGAAAGGTAGTTAACATCTCACCATTGTGGCGCCCCACTTAGATACTTCTTGACTCATTACTCAAACAAACAAACAACTGCGTATATTTTAGAGTGCACAACATAAAAAACTAGCAAATATACCAAAAGAATAGTTACAATTCTAAAAGTTTAACACCTTGTGCTAGAGGGAGGGCCTGAGAGATGTGAACTCCCCTGCCTGATATGCAGGTCGTGAGTTCGATCCCGACCCTGACTCCTGTAAGTTTGTAGTTTGCATGACATCTCTCCCCGTGGTCGTGTGGATTTTTCTCCGGGTCCTCCGGTTTTTCCCTCCACATCTAGCAAAGTTATTTTATTTAAATTTCAACACGATACGCCACTTTGTCGAGCTATCATTTGTGACATCCAGGTCGCTTCTGAAAAAGAGCCGTATAGCTCAGTTTTAGTTTATGTGGCACATTAGGAATGGACCACTCTTAAATATTTACTCGTGCAGCAAGGGAGTAAAGTGTGGGTTTGTGAAAGTCCTAATGTGCTGTGCAGGACATACATACACTTGTGGACACCAGCATAAGTTAACTGAGTTGGGCCTGTTGGTGGCTGGCAGGGTTATTGATTAACAGGACTGGTACACCATTCACGTGGTTAATGGCGACTCGGTTGAAGATTGCTGTGTGACACACGTGCTGTTGTATTTTACAGGGAAAGGACCAAAAGGTTGTTTTTGATCGTTATAGAAATGTTCTCAACTTGTTCTAGACTTCAAGCTTGGCTTTGAATTGTTAATGTGTGACATATTCAATAGGAGGGGTTTTAGCACTGTGCACTGTAAAGAATTACGTACTGTAGTTGATACTTGTTATTCTCTAACCCTAATACTGTTTATTCTATTACCATGCCCATGCACCCACAGTATGACTACTTACAATGCTATTGAGAATAGAACATATGTACAGTAGTAAGTTGTACAATGGTGACAAGTACAGTACGTATACTGTACACATACAGTACAGGTAATGGGTGTAAGATACCAATATAAGGATGGCATAGATAGACATACAGCTTAGGATTAAAGTAATATTCGAATAGTGAAGTGCAAAGGTTATTGTCAAAGACAAAGATGGTTTAACAGTAGTAGAATTGGGTTTAAGAGAAACTGTTATTGATTAGCCGGACTTGTACACCAGTACACGTGGTTAATGGCGACTCGGTTGAGGATTGCTGTGTGTGAAACACGTGCTGTTGCATTTTACAGATTGACCACAATAAATGTGTTTGCTCTCGATTTGGAGCACCTGCCCACGTCCTTCATTTCGAGTGTGCAAAATTTAACGCTTGCTGAGCTCTCTTGGAACGGGAGGTCCTCTTTTATCCACATTAGGGGCCCCAGTGCAAGGCCTCTACCTGAATGTTCTAAACGCCGTCGTGAGATCAATGCCCTTCTTCTCCACCGCCCTCACGTTTGCCACGTTCATCTCAATGCAGGTGATACCCAACGAGGTGCGGAAGTCCTGAATGAATAAAAGAACACACACACACACACAAACAAAGATAAAGATCCCCCGTGTAGCCTTCAACAAACTGCTGGGGGCAAGTGCTGGTGGTGAGCATCTATGAAGGCTGGCAAGGCACACCTATTGCCCCACTGCTTCTCTACAATCAGCTTAGAATGCTCTACAACTGACTGGTGAGTTCCTCTGTAAAAGAGTATGTTGTTTCTTATATCGAAGTTAAAATGTAGGCGTAGTTTCATTCTTTAAAAGTCTTATGTGCTTGATGAACCATAACTATACCTCTCAGATAACCGCCATGTTTGATTAACTGGCACCCTCCATCTCCCCACGGATGCCGGATAACAGAGATTTTGCTGTCTAACAGTGAGTTACCAACCCTTTCTCGGACACCCTGTGATCACGCTCAACGATGTATAGTATTCCCTCGGTATTTGTGAGGGATACGTTCCGGAGATGTCCGTGAATAGATTTTTTTTGCGCATGATATTTGCCAACGAAATAAATTACCTTAAATAAATACATTAATAAGCTACTAAATACATTAAAAATTGCATAAAACAAAAATATCCACATTGCTTTTCATGCACGTAAAGTAAATAAATTAAATCTAAAGTAAATAAAAAAGATTTCATAAGTGAACTTACGTTCAATTGTGATGATGCTGCACATCACCACTTTATCCCATCACTTTATCTCATCACTTTCTTGCATCTCATTCTCTCTCATTGCTGTTTTTCTCTCTCGATGCAGTGGTCGAGTAGAGTTCAGATACTGGAATCAGCCAAAATCGCGGGATATAAAAAGTTTGGGAGTAACGAAGGAATGCTTGAAACGGACGTTTACAAAGCGCTTGCTACAAATCATCCACAATACCTTGCTGATCTCATAAGGGAACATAAATCATTACGCGAACTCCGGTCACCCTCGCAGCGACTTTTGGCTAGCTCACCGCATCGTGCGCTTTTGGATGCGGCCGTCTGGAACGCTCTTCCTTCCGATATCAGAAAGCCACTGGGAGCTATCCATTTTAAAATCTAGATTGCAAACTAATTTCTTTAAAACCGCTCTTTGTGTTTTAGTTTGTTGTCCTGTCCCTCGCACCTTCCGATTAGCACGGTTGGCTATGTACGGTGCGAAAGAAGTTCAACGTGTGTACAGACACACACACACACACACGTAAAACAACCTGCTCGCTCTTGAAGAGCCACAGGCGGTCGGAGCAGCCAACGACGTAGAGCTTGGCCTTGCCGCGCAGTTCCAGGGTCCCGCGCTTCTCCTGCTCCCCCCACAGGGCCTCCCCGGGGATGACTCCGGCGCTGTGCAGCATGGAGGCCACGCCGCCTTCGGGGGACCGCTGGGCCTGGACGGCCTCGCGCAGGGCCGACACCCAGCCGGCGCGCTCCACTGCACGCACGAAATGCACGGTGGGGGTGAGGGGGGGGAGACGCTGGCTGTGGTGGAAAGCGTCGTTTTTTTTGACGTCGCAAATGGCAGGCTGTTTGTTCGCTGCCCGTTTGTTTGAAGGTTCGATATTGTACCAGCTGCCAGGGACGTTTGTTAGGATTTTTAGCTTTGGTTGACGTCTCCGATAAGTCTGGGCAATCCTTTGATCAGTCTCTGATAGCAAGACATGAGAGGTGAACTCATATTGACTTACCATGTGTGGGCCCCACCCTCCCCATTACCAACAGAGTTAATACTTGAAACCCGTTCAACCCTATCTGGAAACCGTTACAATGTAAGGTGAGTTATTTCTTCCAGTTTCTTCAAAAGAAACCAGCTGGCCAGGCGTTGCCATTGGTGGCGAGCTGTTATCTCCCTCGCCTGGTTTACAGGAGGTCGTGAGTTCGATCCCAACACTGATGCCTGTCTATTTAGAGCTTGCATGTTCTCCCCGTGGTCGCGTGGATTTTTCTCCAGGTCCTCCGGTTTTTCCCTCCACACTTAGAATCAACATCACGCGTTGAGGGTATTTGGCTGCTATAAATTACCACGTGATGATGACAAGCCACTTCGTTGAGCTATCATTAATGACAGCCAGGTCGTTTCTGAAAAAGAGCTACATAGCTCAGTGGGCCATACCTGGTAAAATAAAAATAGTTTAGTTTTAGGTTGAGTTTAACTCTTGCTGAGATCTCTTGCAATGGAGAGGTCTCTTTTATCCATGTTAGGGGCTCCTTGCGAAGAAGCCCAGTGCAAGGACTCTACCAGAATGTTTAAAACCACTCACCCTCCGAGTCGGCGCGGAACACAAAGGCCCTGGTATGCGTCACCACCTCGAACTTGGCATCTCCTCCTGTCTGAGTGAGGACCTCCTGGACGGCGGACAGAGGCAAGACGCCCTTGGAGTACACCTCCTGTGGTGTGGAACATGGGGAGGTAATCGGGAGGAGCGGGGAGGAAGAGTCGGACACCAGAACCCTGGTAAGAGGAAAACGGGCGGCTCGGGGGTGGGGTCAAAGGTTAATGATGCCATGATCCTGGGTTTAAATCTGGGGTTCACCCACCTTGTCATTACTATTTGTATCGCAATTTTTTTTTTAACCAGGTATGGCCCAACTGAGCTATATAGCTCTTTTACAGAAGCAACCTGGCTACCAATGACAGCTCAACGAAGTGGCTTATCATGACAAGAAAATGTATAGCAGCCAAATACTCTGAGCACAAGTCGATTACAAATGTGGAGGAAAAAATCGGAGGATCCAGAGAAAAATCCACGCGACCACGGGGAGAGAAACACGCAAACTCCAAATATACAGGCGTCAGGGTCGGGATTGAACCCACAATCTCCGGTATACCAGGCAAGGTAGTAAACATCTCGCCATCGTGGTGCCCCAACCTGATTTAAACCAGGTTTCGAAGTAAAAATGTAATCGAATAATATGATGAGTTCATGAAATAAACCACATCACCAATGACAAAAAAACAATAAAATCGATTTAATCAGCTAAATAGAAGGATTACGGTCAAATCGTGGACTTACAAATATTTTTTTACATTCAAGGTCGCGGTACAGTTGAATGTGTTGAGTTTTTATTGGAAATTCTGCTTGTTCAAAACTGCCAACGAAGTTCCAACAAATCATTAATGAAATCAATCTTTGGACTTTTACGCCGGCTAGTTGGCGCGGCTCGGTGACGAGGAAACGGTACCGATGGCACTCGCCACCGATGGGAATCGAACGCGGGTAAGCACCTGGGGTCACAGCGCAGTGCCGCTAACTACTACAACCCCGCCCCCCCACCCCCGCCGACCGCCAGATACCTTGTCGTTAGAGTAGTAGTAAAGGTAGCGGCCATCACTCTTCACCCAGCGCTTCTGGAAAAGGTACGGCCTGGAAAAAAACGTGAGGGCGAGGAAAAGCATGGACATGTTTACACGAGAATAGAACTCGGGTTGCTAGGTTCGTGGCAGAGTGCGATGGACCATTGCAACGATGCTTCCTTCTTTCGCCACCTTCCCTTGCCCCCTTTTACGCCGTAAACTAAACCAAAAACCCACGAGGTAATTTTTGTTCGGTCCTCACAAATTGCGTGGCGACTTTGACCTTGGTTCGTTTTTCGCTTGCGAGCGCTCACGTCGCCAGCATTCGACGTGGCTGGTGTGAGCTCTGGGTGATGACGGTGGGTGTGTTGAGCGTTTATCACAATCCCAGAAGAGGGCAGCCCTGCAATTTCTTGCTCAAGCTGCTGCTGATGCTTGGGCCTTCTAGAGAACCCGAGAGTCGAGTTCAAGTTTATCTGTTTAACAACGTGAGAACTCAAGAGACCAGGATGAGTCTCATTTGCAAGGAAGGGGACTATGATTGCAGCTGTGTATCATCCCAATTGAGTAATTTGCGGGGAAAGTCTCGAATTTTGGCACATTTTGGACCCCTGACACTGGCACACAATGGCCTGCCCTTGCAAACAATGCCAGGGGGATCTTTAGCATTCACCACGAGATGAAACAGACACCGCGTAGCATCACTACGGTCGACACACACCACCGCAGCGTTAAATCAGCACGGCCGCCGGATTGGAACCGCGAACCCTCCGCGACAACGAGCATAATGGGTTGCAAACTCCGCAACTCCGTCGGCGGCCCGGGGGGGACCCCCCTACCTGGCCCCGGCCCTGCCCTCCCTCCTCACCCCTGCGGCGCTTGCTTGTCGAGCCAGCCGGCCTTGATGCCGCCGCTGCTGACGGGCCGTGGGGCCAGGACGATTTTTCCGTCGCCGTCGCCCGTCGAGTAGACATGGCGGTCCGACTCGGCCGCCCCCTCCACGTCCGTGACCAGGCTGTAGACGCGGTCCTCGTCATTGTCGGAGCTGGACGCGAGCGATAAGAGGCACCGTAAAATAAATAAAACAAGTTAATCGTGTTAAATTTCGATGTAAAGCTTTCGTGACTGCAGGGATTCAACTTCTTTGTTTTTTCGGTAAAGTCACATAGAAGGGAAGGAATAAAATAATAAAACATAATAAAATAATTCTCACGACGTTTCGGCCACAACGCAAGTAGCCATCTTCAGGTGAAAACCAGGTCTGTCGAGGCGACAGCGTCGTGAGAATTATTTTATTATGTTTTATTTTTATTATTGTATTACTTCCCTTCTACGTGACTTTACCGAAAGAACCAAGAAGATTAATCGTGTTAATTTGGAGCTTTCGTGACTGCAGGAATTACTCTTTGGTTCCTTCGGTAAAGTCACGTATAAAGATAAAATAATACATTAAATAATAGCATACGACGTTTCGATTGCTTGTGTTGCAATCGAAACGTCGTATGCTATTATTTAATTTATTATTTTATCTTTATCATGGGACCTCCTTTGCCAGTACCAAAATATATCAATAGGGGTTTTCCCCTTTTTTCTGGCAACCAAACTTTGTTTTTTATCTTTATACGTGACTTTACCGAAAGAACCAAAGAGTAAGTTAATCGTGGTTTTCCCAGCACAGGCCCAGAGGCCCAAGGCATGCCAAATATGATCCACAATTAAGGTTTTGTTGGGTTAGATCATACTACTGTAGGGGTTATTACAGGGAGGAGTGCGGACAAGAAACACAAGTGTGTCGCCACCCGAGTACGGGTGGTTACATCCACGTCCGCATCCGTTGAGCCTGGGGGGCCAGGGTGGCTCTGGGATCCCCCATAACTCCACCCCTCGTAAGGGAGGGCTATATAAGGTGGGGATCCACAGAGCTCGGGGAGTTGAAGAGAAGCTGACCAGCGAAGATTGAAGAGCTGCAGAATAGGCCCTGGGACTCCCCAGTCTCACTGCCCTTGTAAGGGCCGAGCTGGGTAAGCCAGCGGCGCGGCCCCGAGAGCTCCCGGGACCTCTGCTCTTATAAGAGCAGGGTCGGGTGAGCTGGGTGCCGGTATCCGTGCTGTACCAGAGCTGGATGAGATAGCCTCCCCTAGAGCCCTAGTTGGAGGACTGGGAATAGGGCAGGGAATTAGTGACAGGGGTGATCCCAGTTAGTCCGGGTGAAGGGGCCGTAACCCCTTCAAGTATTGTACAGTCCGCCCTTGTGTTAAATAAAAGTGTGTGCCTCTACTCCGTCGTCCGTGTGCCTGCAAGTCACTACACTACTATAATGAGCCAAGAATGCCTGTGTCCCGCACGTGACGTCACTCCACGTCGGCCAGCCCCCCTCATTAATACTTATAAAGAGATGACGTCTTCCAAATAAACACCCCCTTCCCCGCCATTAATAATAATTAGCGGGTGACGTCACTCAACATGGGGGGGTGAGGCGCCTCCTCCCCCCTCCTCAGCGTCAACTCACAGCCCTCACTACAAAGGCAGAACCCTCACGTCACGCGATCTACGTAACGCTGTTGAGACATAGAAGCAAAAACGACGTCATGATGAACAAGGAATTATAACCTTTAAATGAAATAGGTCTGTGTCACCACGCCCTTACAAATTGCACACGCACTGCTTTTCTCTTGCAAGTTTCAGATTTACTGAAATACACCCGTCCTTGGACGTGCAAAAGGCTCGTGTAAATATAAATGTGCCGTTAAACCCGCCACCACCCGACACAACCAATTAGTAGGGCTTGTCACGTTAAAATAAAGCAGGCCAGCATGATTGATTTGGGCCAAGGTGGGTCAAGAGGCAATGGGAGGACAGATGCAGGATGAGAAGTGTGGTGGTTGAACGCAGTGCCGATGAGAAACGAAACTGTGAGTCTGGCTGAAGTGTGTTCCTCAACATTGGTGGAGGAGTCAATGAGTGAGGTTCATGGAAACAGTGGCCATGGCGGAAGTGACAGCAAAGTGGTAAGGAGACGACTGATCGTCAGTGAGCGAGAGAATGCAATCAATCGGCGAGCAATGGATCATCAATCAACCCGACGGCTCTATGTTGAATTCTAGAAGATGTGTACGTACATGTCGCGCTGCCTGGCCACGAGCTTCATGCCCTTCCCAACACTTCTTTACTAGACATCTGTGAAAAAGAGCTTCATAGCTTTTCGGATTCCTCCAATATGAATAAATATTCAGATTCTGACCCCTCTTCCAACCCCCCCCCCCCACCGGCCACCACCACCTCTGGTCAAATTGAATCTTGATTCACAATTGGTTTATTTTGAGTTCGGTCGTCGTGTTAAAATGCGTGTCGCGAACCCTCCTCCACCCGACACGGCCAATTCATAAAAGTGTCACGTGACTCAAACGTGTCTAATATGTCGCTGCTTCAGCAGCGCAGCACTACCGGTGGTGTTCTCGTTGTGGGAGAGTAGTCGCACGACACTTGAATGAGTAACGACGCTTCGCTGTAGATGACATCCGGCGTCATCAGGTCGCTAACAGGAGCTGAGATCTCGAGTCAAAGCCCTTCCTGATCCGGGTTCTCAGGTAGATGCCATGACGTCATCGGCACGGTCATGCAAGTGATCTCATTTAATTATAATTGATTTGTTGTGACTGGCAGGTTAGGATCATGTAATAAGGTGAATCCATGAAGCGGTTGGTGAAAATAGGCTTTCTTAATTATGTTAGGGTATATAGTGTTCGTGATAAAGCTGGGATCCTATCTGTTAGGCACGTATTCAGCACTTTTGTCTACCTTCGTGGGTTTGTGTAAAAACAACTATTAAATCCAGGGTGCTTCAAAAACATGTTAACACTTCTGAGAATTTGCAACAATATCACAAGAAATGTGCCTCCTCCGGGCTCTGGAGACCACCTGGAGAAGATTCCAGGCACGTGTTGACAATGATGGCGAACAAGTGGAGACATATTCTTGGTTCTTTTGGTAAAGTGACGTAGAAGGAAAATAATAAAATAATACAAATATAAAACAATACAAATTCTCACGACGTTTCGACTGCAACACAAACAATCATCATCAGGTGTGAAATCCACAGCAAGAAAATTTGAATTTTTTTTGAAAATTGTTCTTGCTGTTGATTTCACACCTGATGATTGCTTGTGTTGCAGTCGAAACGTCGTGAGAATTTTTATTGTTTTATATTTGTATTATTTTACTATTTCCCTTCTACGTGACTTTACCGAAAGAACCAAGAATATGAATCCCTGCAGTCACGAAAGCTTTAAATCAAAATTTAAGTGGAGACACTTTGAAGCTATTAACATGACATTTGTTATCACGTTATAGTGTATTATCCGTTATTTTTTCCATTAAAAACGATAGTCCCATATAAATATTAGCGTTGTTTTGAAGCACCCTATATAACGTATTACTACCGTACCCTGCGATTGTAATGTTTAACACATTTGTGTTTAATGGTGGGTGGTGGGAACTTGAATGCGCAGTCCACGGTGTGTGTGTCCCCCGCCCTCTCTCCCAGCTTTTCACATTCGCCCTTCGGATGGCCGCGCAATGACAATAAAAACGTCGACACGGGTTCACGCGGAGACAGGTCATGGTGCCCAATCTGAAGGGATACGGCGCGGAATGCGACGTGACAAAACGTGGCTGAGAATACGTTGTCTCCATGCGACCGGATATAAATCCTGCAAAAGATATGGGATATCAGGTGACGTCTGTTGTTTGAAACAAATGTGTTTTTTTTTATACGAACAAAACGCCGACACTAGCCTCCCAGTAAACATGGAACATTGGTGCGAACTTTTGCCCAACGGTTGCGACCACATGCCAACAAACTTTTTATTTTAACACATCAGGCCCACTGAGCTATTTATCTCTTTTTCAGAAGCAACTTCAGCCACAAATGATAGCTCCACGAGATGGCTTATCATCACGTGGAAAATGTATATGAGCCTAACGTTGGCTCGACGTTTGCCCGACGTTGGTCCAGCGATGGCCCAACCACCGCCCAACGTTTACACGTTTTCTGGGCTGTCGTAGTAAAATGTTATCCTTTTGCAAAAAATAAATAAACCCTCAACACATTCGTCAACAACACTGTGTGGCCTTAAAAGGAAAACAAATATTTAACATGAGACGTTTCAGGCAATGTACCTTCTTCACCGCACATAATGGTCCTGCTAGCAGAGGTTACAGGCTAGGCGTAGTCGTGCGTAGCCATAATGATGTAAAGTTCATCAGGGGTGAGAAGCGGCGATTGTAAAAACGGCCAAGAAACCCGTGAGAACGCTGAAGCCCCGCTACGGTTGTCCGGGGCAAAGGTCGGAATCAACAGTAGGCTCCCGGCAAATACAGGTGTGAAAATAGGTGCAGCAGCAGTAGCATCATCCTCTTTTTTTTTTGCAAAGTTTAAAGTCGAGCCATGTCTCCGACGATGCAATGTCGCCATTTCAGCGTTTTTACATCGGCAGTGGCGGCTTTAAAGCCGCGCGTCGAACTCCTACAATTTGGAGCAGCCTCACTTTGTGGGTGGGTGCGTGTCAGTGACGTGCGGTGAGGTCAATGGCTGGGGAGGCACTGGCTCGTGTCAGAGCCAGATTCACACGCTGAGGGGGGTGTGGCCTCACGCGTGTTAGACACGTCCCCCTCAGTGAGGCAGACGTGATAGCTGCCTCCCCTGGTGCTTTTTCATTGCAGTTTCATGACGAGACCAGCGAGCCTAAATACCTTTATACACATACGTGAAATAAGTTACCTGGAGTATGGAAGGCGAGGACATGAAATGAAGGGGTCTACAAACATTACATTGGTGACATACTGAGATAGTAACAGGCACGCGCTTATTGCCCGCGCTCCATCCAGTTACTGAGGGGTTGCGCAATCAGAGGAGAGGCTGAGCTCGTCGCTGCCTCACCTCTCGTCTCTTCCTGTATTTGCAGCGGAGCTCCGCAAATTTGGTGATTTTGACTATAAAAATGATTGGAATCGTACAGAAATGACATTTATAACACAGACCGCCTGTTGCCTATTTTCTCCCTTCGTGGCCGTTATTGACGAATAAATGCTTAGTGCTTTGCATGAGATCATGTTTCAAGTTCCTCATACCAATTAATGTCGCGTGGAAGTGACAGATTTAGACCGGGCAAGCTGCGGTCGTCGTCGTCGTCGTCGCTGTTACTACCCACCGCCGGGCAAAGACATCCTCTCCATGACGAGCTTTCCTTGGTTGCTCCCGTGCCAGCCGTGACCCCCTGCACTCGGCAATTCCGTCTCGTTGCTGCTGCAGTCTCTTCCGCCGTCTCTTCCGCTCACTCGGTCTCCACTCCGTGGTGAGCTTCGTCTCTCATCTCCCTCATCAGCTGTTCTCGCGATGCGTTCTGCCCCTTCCCACTTGGGTTCTCTTGCTCTAACGAGACCAGCGTCGTTGTTGGTGAACCTGTCACTTAACCTACCTATGAAACTGTGAACAATTCTTTACTTCACCAGGAAGGGCCCCCTCAGCCACGTAGCTCTTCTTGCAGAAGCGACCTGGCCACAAATGATAGCTCAGCGAAGTGGCTTATCGAGTGTAAATAATTTATAGCAGCCAAATACTCGAAAAGCGTGTTTTGTTAATGTGGAGGGAAAAACCGGAGGATGCGGAGAAAAATCCACGTGACCACGGGGAGAGGCGTCAGAGTCGAGATCGAACCCACGACCTCCTGTATACCAGGCGAGGTAGTTAACATCTCACCACCACAGCACCCTCCTTTGACTTACTCACATTAATACTATTTCCCGTAGAACTTTGGCAAAACTGCAGAATTTGTTTTTTATCTTCATGCTTAGGCAAGCCAAATTCTAATATTCAATGTTGCAAGTTCCTCATGCCAATTAATGTCACACGGTAGCGACGAAAATAGACTGGAATTTTACCTTGCAAGCTTCTTGCCTTGAGTTACAATTTCCTCATGACGACTGGTCGGCATGCCAGAAATTTGAATAAAGCGTTGGCGGACGACGAAAAGACACAACGGCTCCGAGGGTGATGATGGAAACGAGTCAGCGATTCCACACGCAAAGTCAGTGGCGCATTCCTGGGCTCCGCTTGCTCCACATCGTGACGAACGATGCGATGAGCACTGGCCTCAGAACCGTCCCCTTCAATTTAACACGTAGCAGGCTTTCGCGACCAATATTATTCATAATATAGGTTTTTGGGTCAGATCGCGTTATTTATAAATGTGTCGTAACCCTCCATCACACGACACGGCCAAACAGTAAAAAATGTGTCACGTTTTCAAAGGACAAATTAATTGACTTCTTTAGCCAAACCGGTGTGCTGAAGAGAGATTCAACAGCATTTTTAAATTCGAGTAGTCCGACGTTTCGCTGATAATTACAATCAGCTTCATCGGGCAAGAATGGTGAAGCTCTCCTGTTGCTTCCGGTCTTAAATAGAGCAGCATCAGGGTGACGTCTTCATTTAATTCAATTCAATCTGGTGCAGTGATTCAGCACACCGGTGGGCTAAAGAAGTCAATTAATTCGTCCTTTGAAAACGTGACACATTTTTTACTGTTTGGCCATGTCGGGTGGTGGAGGGTTACGACACATTTCTAAATAACGCGATCTGACCCAAAAACTTTCATTATGAACCGTCCCCTTGTCGCTGTTCGGCCGCTTCGGGCAGACGCCAGAGAACACGCCGGCCAATGCCCGGGGCGCTGGTGGGCTCTGACAAGCGGTGGCGTGTAATCCAGCACCAGGGAGGCGAGGGATGGCGGATCGCAACAAATGTTTCCGTGAAAATCCCCTTTCTGTGAGTGACGAGGTGCTTTACCAGGGCAAGTGTGAACCCCACCTGTTACGTCCATGTCAGCTTGAGCGTGTGTTTTTTAAAAATCCTTTATTTTAAGTTCACTTGCTTGCTTGCTTACGACTGTGCAAATCTTTCGGTCGTTTTTTAACCCACTTCCCGTGATCCAATCGAGCTGACATTTTGCACACGGACTCGTTGTGCGTGACAATGCATTTTCGAAAACATTTCCAAAATTTTACACTATTTAGGGAAAATGTTTTAAATATTTAATTACCAATTGCTTAATGGTGCCAGACAATCATCTGACCCATAGGTGGCAACCATCTGAAGCCAGAGGACGAGAGGACTCTAGCCGCCACGCATATAAAGGATTTATAGTGAAAAACTTTGTTTTTACGGGTTAATTTTTTTCTTCTTCTGGTTACTCCGGTTTCCGCCCGCGTGTGTAAACGCTCGTTATTTTGCCGACAACACCTCCGCAGACGGAAAGGACCGCTTAGCTTGGGAAGGGGGAAGCAAACGCCGGCTCACCACGTGGCTTGCTTACCGCTCGTCTGTGGTTCCTAACTTCTCCGAGTCGTCTTCTCTCTCTCTCTCTGTTCGAGAGTGGAGCGAGAGCTGCGTGGTGGTGCCCAGTGCCAATTACAAAATTACCATCATAATTAAAACAGCTGCTGCAGCTCCGCTTCAAGTTGGGGAGGCGCAGAGGGAGATCGAAGTGGCAACCCGAAGTGCCCAGCTGCCTGACGGCCTCTTCGCACCCCCCCCCCCCGTCATCATCATCGTCATCAGCCATGATCTATCTACTGCTGAATGAAGGCCACTCTCAAGGTCTCACGACGCAACAATCCATTCTTCAGCGCCAGCATATGAGCCGATTCCATCGCTCCGTCTCCCCTGTGGACGTGCTCCCATGCCCTCCATCGTTGGTCTTGACCGCCGGCCGTCATCCCTCCCGTAGAGGTAAAATACTCAACGCTGGCTGTCGCCTGATGAGGCTGATTGTTGTGATTATAACCGGCGAAGCGTCGTGCTCGAATTGTCAATGTTGTGGGTTTACTCTGCAACACACGAGTAACTCATTGGCGCGTTTTGTTAAGGTCACAAACCTTACTGATTGGCTGTGCCGGGTGGTGGCCGGCTTCAACGACACATTTACTTTGACACAATCCAACCCAAAAAAGCCTCTATTGTGGAGACTCCAGCCTGCTTTCGTTTTTAAATTGTGTAAGTTCTCTAATCCACGTGCTACCTCTTCCCGTCTCTCGGTTGTGCTCTCACGAGTCACGTAGCTTCCACAGCACATTTTGAAGGATGCCAGGCAGGCTTTCTTGAGCAAGTAAAATAAATAAATAGATACAAGAAAAACCACATTCACGCACACAATATAAAAATGCTGGGCACGCGATTATTCGCCAAACCCTGACTGAGCGAACACACAAAGAAAGTATCAAATCGCAGCAATTGTGTATAAAGTATCAAATCGCAGCGAGTGTGTATGGCTTCAGAGTCGTTCTACAGTGCTTTGTCAATGTTCGTGCTGTTCTAAAAAACAACGTCAAGTGTGATTCAGTTATTTTATTGCTCGCCTGTCATCACACAAAGACATCAACGGTGCATCAGACCATGGCTGGTGCTGCTGCTGCTGCTGCTGGATAATGGTGGTGATGGTTGTTATGACCACGAAGGCAGTGGTGCCACATTGCAGTGGTTTGGGCACTGGACGGACCCGCCAACCCGGCTACCATCGTTCAATTTCCCGCTCGCGGCTAACATTAGTGGCGAGTGGTGTCAAAAATAAGTGGAGTAAAGTACGGCCAAAACAGCCCCTACGGCTGACACACGGCATGAGGGTAGTGGGGGGTGGTGGTGTTGGAGGGACCTTCACCTGGTAACAGGCTACCGAACGCCTGTAAATGCACTGCGCTTTTTGTGTGTTCGGTTGTCGTACTTCCCCCGCGCCTCCGATTCGCACGGTCGGCCACGTACGGCGCGCAAAGAAAGTCCAGCGTGCAATGCGTACGGATAAATGATGCCAATGTCTGTTATTTTTATTCTGTAAGTAAAAAAAAAAATCCGCTGGCTGAAACCAAATCGCCAAAGTGACGCTTGGCTGCACTTTACCCCCTCTCCCATTGCCACCACGCTCGGACAAACGCGGCAGGCACAGCGCAAACTCCGTCCGCCAAGAAAACAAATCAACGACGAGCGTCGCTCAGACCCCCCCCTCCTCCTCCTCACCTGTAACCCGTCTCGTTCACGGAGCTTCCCGATGCGTCCGTCAGGTGGCTGGGGATCCTCGTCATCGCGACGGGAGCCTTCCGCTGCTGCTGCTGGAGCTGCTCCTGCGCGGCAGTGTGTGTCAACATCAGGAACGAGGACGCGAGCAGTGGTTACGAGCGCGCCGAATGCACATTTTCCTCTCTCTCTCGCTTCCCCAGCCCCCTCTGTGTCACCGAGGGGCGTAGCAGCGAGAGACGACCTCCAGTCGAGAGGGAGTTCCTCAATACCGTTTACGGTGGTGGCAAAAGCAAGTGCGAGTTGAGCAAACAAGTTCGTCTTTTTTTTTGTTTGGAAGAACCAGTTCCACAACTTGCTTTCTTAAAAGATAATAATTGCACGAGCGATGCAGCAATTGCAATGCTCCCACCCTGCGCGCGGAAGCCTCGGAGCAATGCCGCTGTCAGCGAGCACCTATCAAGGCGGACTGACGGGCCCTACCAGCCTCAACAGGTGCCGCTGTCAGCGAGCACCTATCAAGGCCGACTGACGGGCCCGTGCGGCAGTCGAGCCGGCGAGTGGGGAGCCTTCATTTGTTCAACCACCTAAAAGAGTTTCACAGTCTTCTTGCGACGGAGACCTCGGTTTGCCAAAAGGTCAAGGGTCAGAAGTTAAACGACGCGGGTCACTCCTGCAACGGGGTTTTCATTTCCTTCCGCAGCGTCCACCTCACACCGAGTTCCACGCCGCAGGTGACCGATTGACGTCGCGCAGAAAAGAGAAAAAAAGAGAGAAAAAAAGAGAGAAAAAAAGCGACCCACGCGCGCCGGAGAGCGACAACAAAGAACGGCGAACGTTAACGAGGCGCAACATTTGAATGTAAAGCGAGCGAGGCGCTGTGCAGGAGACGTTTTCCCACAGGTGGGTACGAGGGTGCGCTCTAAGGCCCATCACTACACGTGCACAACAGACAAGCAAAGCCAAAGATCATCCCTCCCCCCGTATAGTCATAAAAGACTTTTGCTTTTGGGGCAAGTGCCGTTTTCGAGCATCTATTTAAGCCGGCACGGCACACGAGGGGTTTGGTGGCCGGCAGCGCGCCCGGCCGCCCTTTGTCTCCCCGGTGGCGACGTTTGCACACCGCACCAGGTGCTCATTTGCAGCCAAGTCGACCTAGGGGAGGGCCAGGACCGGTTCAGATAATCGTCACCGGCGTTGGCCGTGAGTGGGAATCAAACTCGGGCCACCAGGTTCGTAGCGCAGCGCGCTGACCACTACACTATTCTCACACGGGCAACGATGACATTGATATCAGAGACCAGACAGAAGTTCCATATTGTTATGAGGACTCATTTACGGAACAGGAAGGACCAATCTGGATGCGGTTCGTGAGGGTGACAGAGCTCATTTTTTTTACCACGATAGATGTAAACGGATTCTCGTGCGAAAAAAACGACATTTGTTCTTACGATTCGTAAACGGTGCATGCGGGTGGAGGGAGTGTTGGTGGCAGAGTGATGTAACGCAATGCGCTACGAACCTGGCAATGCGCTACGAAGCCGAGTTGGATACGGTTTAGATAATCGTCACCGGTGTTGGCCGTGAGCACGAATCGAACTCGGGTCTCCAGTTTCGTTCGTGTACAAGGTGTGCGTCATTCCCCCCCCACTGCTAAATCTGCCCAGCTCACGGTCGCCCTGTATTTCATTTCTGAATGTGCAATTTATTTTAATACCCTTGACTTGTACATTGCCCTGACGAACTCTGCGGGCACCCGGACGCCCCGTACATTCAAAGTGATTTTATTGTTACCATAAAACTCAACACATTCGTCAATAACACCGTGGCCTTCAAAGGGGAAAAAAGTACTACAAGGCAACGTTTTTTGGGGCAATTGCCTCTTGTTCACGGCGGAATTCACGTGCGTCACAAATATGTGCCGTGAAGAAAGGCCATTGCCCAATACATCACCTGCTATATATTTTTGTTTTACCTATCGTGGCCCACGCACTGCTATTGACATCACGTGCTCAGCTTCGCGTCGTTGGCCCCTGTGCACGCGTTGCCAATGCAGCGGCGGCGGCGGCGGCAGCAGCAGCATCATCACCGCACCGTTTTATTTCGACTGCGACGAACGTACCCGCCGCGTCTGCGCTCCCGTCCACGTACCTTCGCGGGCCGCTTCTCCACGTACTCCACCTCTTCGTACGTGTTGCCATCGTCCTCCATCCCTCGCGCTGCGCGAACGCAAACAGCAGCAGCAGCAGCGACGACGGCGGCGAAAATTACACAACACCGGGCGCGAACGGCGCGTCGCGGAGCATCGCCGCCGTTGAATTCTTTTACCCCCCCCCCACACCCCACACACACACACACCCCGCTCCGTTGTTTGCCTTTAGAGACCGAAGAATTAGCATAGTTCATGCAAAAACAAGGAAGCACGGCCCACGACTTCCTCTACACCCAAGGTACACACCGCTTCCTGAGCCCCCCCCCCGCCGGGGGGGAAAACGGGGGCGCGTGGTGCGCGGGTTGTCCGCGGGGGCCCCCGGGGTGCCGCCGCGGCCGCCCCCCCGCCCCCCCCCCCCCCCCCCCCAGTTATCTCTCCCCCGAGCGCGCAACGCGAGCGCGGGGACAACGATCGCCAAGGGTGAAAGGGCCGAGGCGGATCGTGCAGAAAAAATCGCGATCGTCCCGGTCGTCCTCGTTCTCGGTGCCACCGCACCGCGTTTAACCGCGTCGGTTACGCACGACTGCCGGGATCTGCTGCCACAGCGGTTGTGACTTCCGATCCAGAGGGCCTACCGGGCTGATTTTATCTCACGGTGTGGCGGTTGAAACAATAAATCGATTTTTGTTAGTTTGTTTAGCGCTCTCTGCCTCTGTCCACCGCAGTTAAGACGATCGGCAGGTGCTGCTGTTCGGTGGGTGGGGATGAAGTGTGGGTCCTCCCCGCCTCTTCTATGAGTTACCGGCCAACGTGGAAGAGTAGGCTGAAATACCCTCCCGAGCTTCCAACTAATGGAGGCCCCTTCCGCTAGCAGCGGCGTGAGTTAGAAAATTGCAAGGCTGCAACTTTTACACATCACAGCACAATGCCCGTTCCTTTCATGTGGCCTGTTTATTTTTCCTGGAAGCGAAGAGTTCTCACTAAAGCTGCGGACCTACATGGAAACGATAAGAGAGGGTTTCCCCAAACATTGACCATTGCAACCCACCGCCACGGCCAAAACCTTTCCCAGTGATTTTTTATTTAATTTTTATTTTACTTTAATAAATTTTAATTTTTTACCTACGTGACTTTACCGAAAAAACCTAAGAATATGAATCCTTGCAGTCACGAAAGCTTCAAATCTAGAAGAAAAAACCTAAGAATACTTTCCCGTCCTCACCAACCTTCGGTGTACAAATGGCAATTAAGTCGTCGCACACTTTACGTGCCTGATAATTGCTAAATGTACCGTGTGATCTTCTTGGTTCTTTCGGTAAAGTCACATAGAAGGGAAGTAATAAAATAATAAAAATAAAACATAATAAAATAATTCTCACGACGTTTCGGCCACAACGCAAGCAACCGTCCTCAGGTGAAACCAGGTCTGTCGAGGCGACAGCGTCTGAATTAAACAGCACACGTGCTTGGAGCATATATATAAGCTGGGTTGGAAGGGGGGGGGAAAGGGGGGGCGCCTTAACAAAAGAATTTGCATATCAAGAGGAATTTATCATATTTATGGGAAATGCAGGTATGTGATTAGTACTACTTGTGTCCGTGCATTATGCAGGATTAGCAGCATCCAAGGGAGAGGATATGGGAAATGCAGGTATGTGAATAGTGCTACTTTGCCCGTGCATGATGCAGGATTAGCAGCATCACAGGGAGGGGTGATGCCGAGATCGACGATTACGATTGTTCTATTGGCGCGAAGTCACGAGGCAGAGCATCCATTCTGATTCGGCCCTTCGCGTTAGAGAACGAGCCAAGCAAGCGAACAGGCAGAACTACAACAGAGATCCCGTCACATGACCTCTGGTCTCCGCTGCCCCCTGCTAAAATCACAGCCACGCAGCGCGCTCCAGTGCCTGTTTAATGCACGCCGGTCGCCCATCCAAGCACTAACTAGGCTCAAACCCGAATGAGCTTCTGAGGTGTGTCAAGATTGGGCGACATAATCACAGGCATGTTCCCGTGATTTCACAACATTTTCCAAGAACGCCATTGTGTATTGGCATGCGTTACAATCAGCATGTCCAATATCACAGTATTTTGTGAGCATTTCCCCATTTTCAAGACAGGTGAACAACTTACTGGTGCCCCATTGGAACCTCCTTGCGCCTTTTGGCGTCATCTGGTCCAACCCATGTGAGACTAGGCGCTAAGAAAAGCTGTCTCGGGTGTGGACCAATCAATTTCAAGGACAGTGCATACATGATCAGAGTTGTGTTTTTTGTTTGCATTCCGACTGCAGGTATTGTGGTCAATGCAAACATGGCTCCTTGTAAAAAAGGTGTCAGTTTTGTTGCCAGATAAAAGGGTAAAAAAACTATTATCATATTTTGCTACTGGCAAAGGAGGTTCCAATGGTGGACCCAAAGGTTGTTTTTGATCGTTATAGAAATGTCCTCGACTTGTTCTAAACTTCAAGCTTGGCTTTGATTTGTTAGTTCGTGATATTTTCAATAGGAGGGGTTTGAGTACTGCACTGTAAAGGATGATGTACTGTAGTTAATACTTGCAATTCTCTAACCCTAATACTGTTTATTCTATTACCATGCCCATGCACCCACACTATGACTACTTGCAATGCTATTGAGAATAGAACACATGTACAGTAGTAAGTTGTACAATGGTGACAAGTACAGTACGTATACTGTACACATACAGTACAGGTAATGGGTGTAAGATACCAATATAAGGATGGTATAGATAGACATACAGCTTAGGATTAAAGCAATATTCGAATAGTGAAGTGTAAAGGTTACCGTCAAAGACAAAGATGCTTTGTCAGTAGTAGAATTGGGTTTACGAGAAACTGTTATTGATTAACCGGACTTGTACACCAGTACACGTGGTTAATGGCGACTTGGTTGATGATTGCTGTGTGTGACACACGTGCTGCTGCATCTTACAAATTGACCACAATAAATCTGTTTGCTCTCGATTTGGAGCACCTGCCCACGTCCTTCATTTCGAGTGTGCAACACTTCACTTGCTGATGTGTTTTTTTCCCCCTGTTATCGGCCATATCTGAGAGGGTTTTGAAGGTAAAACTCCACAAAACGCTCCAGAATGACAAATTTTCACGCCAAGTCACGTCGGAATCCGGGCCGACTGTCCAAGTGCGTTTGGAGTCGTGTCGCAAGACGCATCGTAAATCAAGTTTCTTCGTCGTAAATCGATCCATGGTGGCGTTGCATAAACGTCGTGAACGTGGATCGTTGTAAATTGGACCGTCGTAAGCCGGAGACCGCCTAGATTTGTGTTAACAGAGCCGATTGGTGAATGTGGAGAAGATTGGTGAAACAACAAGAACAACAACAACAACAAAAACGTCAAACAATACCGACACAAGACGACTGGGTGGCAGCCACTTACAGGAGAGCTCCCCGCGTGGAGCTGGGATGTCCGATATGTCCTCGTACACGCGGTCGCTCACCATGCCTGATTGCCTGTGGTGGGCATCCAACAAATAAAATATTTTAAAATACTTTGAAAAAAACACACTTTAATGAAATGTACCGTACTCGTAATGGCAGAACTCCACGACTCCAGGAAGTGGCCCCGCAGCTTGCCATAACGTAAGGAACCGTGGTGATTTACAGGCAACGTGAGTTGAGAGTGGACAATTAGACCCGTAAAAAAGATTGCTAAAAAATATATATATTTTTAATGATAGAATATAGTATTGTCATCAGTTTGACATATCTATACCAAGTTTGCAGTCGATTCGACATTGGGAAGACGGTTGAAATAGAGTTACAAGATTTGAGGATACGACAACAGAGTGAGTTAAATAAAAGCGTGTAAAATGTAAAAAAAAACATATATTAAATTTTTTTACGATAGAATATAGTCTTGTCATCAGTATGACATAAGTATACCAAGTTTGCAGTCGATGGCACATTGTGAAGTGGATACAAATTGAGTTACACATTTTTTAAGGATACGACAACAGACGGAGTGAGTTAAATAAAAAGCGTGTAAAAACACACAAAACAGTCACTGAGTCGCGGATAGAGGGGGGGTAGGGGTTCACGTCTCGGCAGCTGCCCCGCCAACGAAGACGGTGGCCGCCATTCGCCATTTAGGCGGCGGTGAAGTCACAACCAATCAACCAACCAACCCAAACCAAACCAATCCCAACCCAACCAACCAAACCAACCAACCCCAACCAGCCAACCACCACGGCGCTTGTGCCAGGCTCGGTGAGCTTTGACGCCACATGGCAGCTGCACCCACGCCACGTTCAGGGAACGTCGGCCACATTGCCGTCGGGCTCCCCAGGAATCTGCTCCCAATCGGGGAATGCGGTGGCAGTGGCGACGGTCCGCAATTGCCCACGACTAAATCTGCCCTGAATGCGGCGGATATTGTCAGATCTCGGAAGCTAAGGAAAGTCGAGCCTGGCTTAGTACTTGGATGGGGAGTGCTTCTGAGTACCGATGTTCACGTTAAATTAACATGTGAAAATGTAACTGTTTTAAATAACTGGCCAAAAATGTAAACATTTCTCTATTAAGTTCAACAAATTTTCCTTGAACCAAGTGCACCTTAAATGCCTGAGATCTGATCATTTTTCAGAAGCTAAGCAACGTTTGAGCCTGGTTAATATTTGGATGGGTAAACACCAGGGGTGGATGCTTGGACTGCGAGATGGCCAGATGGCAGTGCAGCAATTTACTGTTAATCCGTTCGCTTAGAGCACTTGCTACGAGGAATATTTGTCTCCTTCCATGTGTGTGTGTGCAACCCTGTAGACAATCCATGCTGGGTTTAAGCAGGTTGGATTGTGCGAGACACTCACAGATCCTTAAAACGCCTGGAAACACAGCTCCATGAGTGGAGCTCCTCCAGCAGGCGATGATACATTTGGCTGGGTCATGTGCCCACGTGCCCATCCACCGCATATGCAAGCAGTTTCTGTTTGGCTGAACAGCGGGGGCTTTAATTCGGTATGGCGTGGACTATACAGGAGGATGGCCAATGTGGTAAAGAGGGAACTAGAATTGTGTGGATTTGCTGATGCTTGGCACAAGTGGTGTCAAGAACGGCCTCTGCGGAGGAAGCTCGTGAATGATGAGACTCAGCAGTTGGAGGCAGTCGCCCCTAGCTACAACGCCAGGGGCGACGCTCGCAAGCCCCGAGCAGAACTTTTCGCGTTTAGTCTGTTGTCCTTCCCTCGCACCCCCGATGAGCACGGTCGGCTACGTACGGCGCGAAGGAAGCTCAACATACAGACGCGTGCATGCAGGAAGAACCGGGCAAGAGGATTGCCTGAGGCCAAGCGGCTGGCATCGCTCAGCAGAGTTTGTGGCCAACAGGATCTGAGCCCTAGCAGAATGACCCGGGATCAATTCCCAGGCCGAGGGGCCCGCCCGGCGGCGGTGGTGGGAGTGCCGGTGTAGGAGAGGCGTGCGCCGCGCGGACCGCACCTCCTGATGATTTTCTGCCAAGGGATGGGCAGCGGCCGGCTCTGCAGGGCGTTGCTCCTGGACAGAATCACCTTGCTGTGCCGGCTGGGGCTGATCGTCTCCTGGGCAGGCGTCTCCTCGGGCTTCTGAAACTCCTCGTAAATGTCGTTGTCCATCATTTCCAATGGGTGGTCCACTTCCTCCTCGTCCTTCTCCTCCTCGGCATCAGGCCAGGGCTCGCCGGGACGCGGATCCGCGGAGGGCAGCTGGGGGTCGGCTTCGTCCGGCGACCACACGGGGATCTTGAATCGCGGCAGGCCGCTGTGCACCCCGCCCGGGCATGGAAGTAGCTTGGAGGGCGTGTCGGGGCTCGCAGAGTCTGCCGTGGGAAGAGACAACGGGACTCGTGAACGTCAGTCGGTTATATGTCAGCGGCGAGGGGGGTTGTCTGAACCGGCCCGGTGCCCGCTGTGCTTGTTGGTCATGTTGTCTTTTAGAGCACGATGGATTTGGTGCCTTTTTTTGTTGTATTCGTGCTCGTCCACCACTGCCAGCGCAGCCCCTTATTGACTGAAAGCTTTGCAACACTTTGACCATGAGCCCAGACCAGGCATTTCAATTGTCGGTGCCACCTTGAGGTGGCAAAACTTTCGGAGGTTTCAATTTCTCTATGTGGCCAATAACGGTTTATTATGTGATTGACAACTTGAAATTAGTGGGGTTAATGAAATAATTGACTCTTATTAGCCATAAAAATAAATTGGTACTATTAGATTTTGCTCATCCAGCTCTGGTTCAACCCACGAAGGCATGAGAGTGCAATGCATTATTCTATTTATCACTTTCCCATTTATTTTAAAAAAAGTATTTCTGAACTTAAATATTTCATTTACCATGTTGGGACCGTGAAGCCATTCAACAATAATTCATTTGTTTCATCATCTCCATACCACTGCGCCTTTTTTTACTGGAACCCAAAAAAAAATGGCACATTCTACGTAATAGGGAAAATCAAATCTGTACGTGACTTAGGGGGGAAAAGCCCATCACGAGAGAAAAAAAGTGCAGGCCGAAGGAAAAAAAAGCACGCGTTGCGCAAACGGCACACAAAAAGTGCGTACAAAGCACTCGGCCTTTTTGCATGGAGCAAAAAATAAAACTCCACTACCAGCGTTTTCCGAATAACTGCAATGCCGTCCTTGCAACTAAAAGCGTATGCACTTTCATCAATGTACGAAGAATAACAGTATGTTTTGTTTGTACACTTTCGAAAATAGAAAATAGGTGTTAAGATGTTCAAACGCGAAATAGAAACCTTTTGCAAGGAATAACGTCTGCATTCACCACAAGTACGCGTTGTTCATGCACACAGACTTATGGTTAATACAAGTACGTGTGGTTATTGCAAGCTTCATTCCTTGCCAAAGGTATCCATTTGGTGTTTGAACATCTTAAAACATGTTTTATTGGCTGAAAGGGAAACACCGATTTTTTTTCATACTTCGATTCTGGCAATAAAAAAGCTCCTATAGATACTTTTATCAACATCATCTAAAAACAGAAAAAGGCAGAGCAGCGGTGGTGCCACGAACACGGTGATCTAAGTTCAATGCCTGGCCAAGGCTACCATGATTCTCGTGCCATATCTGCAGTTGTTCCGGGGCCCCACCGCGTCCCACCAACCCACACTGACCAGCGTGGGGAAATACAGTCAAACAACCCCCATGACCGACAGCAGATGGGCAAAGGGCTGTGTAATATTATTATGATGATGAATTGACTTTTAAAGTCAAGCCATAGCAGTGTGATTATGGCCATGCAATCCAAACTTTCGACCAAATAATCAACTCATGAAGACTTATACATAGAGACTCATAGAGATACATAGAGATACATTAAAGTGAAGCCACAGCAGTGTGATTGTGGCCACGCAACCCAATCTATGGACCATATCAGGGACGTGCGGTCAGGGGAGGCAGGGGAGGTAGAGCCTCACCCGTCATACTCCAATGAAAATAGCTGTTATACGAAAAGTTAAAAAAAAGAACACAAAAAAATATTACGATTTTTCCACTGATCTGTGTTATAAATGTCATTTCTGTATGATTTCAATCATTTTTATAGTCAAAATCGCCAAATTTGCGGAGCTCCGCTGCAAATACAGGAAGAGACGAGAGGTGAGGCAGCAACATGCTCAGCCTCCCCTCTGATTGCACAACCCCTCAGTAACTGGATGGAGCGCGGGCAATAAGCGCGTGCCTGTTACTTTCTCAGTATGTCACCAATGTAATGTTTGTAGACCCCTTCGTTTCATGTCCTCGCCTTCCATACTCTGGTAACGTATTTCACGTGTGTGTATAAAGATATTTAGGCTCGCTGGTCTCGTCATGAAACTGCAATGAAAAAGCACCAGGGGAGGCAGCTATCACATCTGCCTCACTAAGGGGGACGTGTCTAACACGCCCCCCTCAGTGAGGACACGCCCCCTCCGTGAGACCACACCCCCCTCCGTGTGTGACTCTGGCTCTGACACTAGCCAGTGCCTCCCCAGCCATTGACCTCACCGCACGTTACTGGACCGTATAGTAAACCACTGTTGTCTGTGCTCCTTCAACGGAGGAGGAATGGCAAACTCTCTGCTGAAGCCCTCGACAATTGGCAGTTATCTCCTGAACACATTGCTGCCGTACGCAAGAATAGAACAGAATACTTAAAAAATTAATCATTTACAGAAAGCGCTTATGCATTTCCAGCAACTGTACAAAAATAAGAAACACTGTCATGGTATTCATCACAAGTGACCATTACGACAAATTTGACCCCATAATGATCGCGGTTCATCACCCGTGCCTTTGCAGAAGCGGCGGTTGATTTCATCCGCGTCTGTCCGAGTCAACTGTATCCCGCACACTACGTCCAGTATTACCTCTCACTGTGGCCGTGCCTGCGAGTCAAGTTATCGTCCAACTCCAGTGACCAGTGGCGGCTTCCAATGGGACAGAGGATCGCTCTGCCCTTGGAGACCCAGAAAATTGCCACGTTATTAAGATACAGCACACCAGGGAAGGTATGTTGAACGTTTGTTTTTAATTATTATTCTTCATGATGGGCCCAATTTAATAACCTTGAAATTCCTGGATTGCAATGTCCCTCCACCCACTCCATTCATTTGGGAAACTAAACTATTATAATTTCAGTAGATAAAACTCAGAAGTGACCTGGCCACAAATGAAAAAACTTACGTTGAAACTTATACCAATCCAATCCTCTAAGATGCATGTTGATTCTAAATGTGGAGGGAAAAATCGGAGGCCCCGGAGAAAAATCAATGTGACCACGGGGAGAGAGAGACACGCAAACTCCAAATATACAGGCATCAGGGTCTGAATCAAACCCACGACCTCCTGTATACCAAGCGAAGTAGTTAACATCTTGACACAACGGAAGCTTCTCAATCCACCTCTTGCCGGCAAACTGGAAAACACTAAATCGCGGAATTCAAACCGTGCGGCGTGCGCGGCACCCACCTGTCCGCACCGCCTTCTGCTCGGGTGCGGCCCCGCCGCACCCGGGCAGGCCCTCGGGGCCCACCGCGGGCGGCGAGTCGGAGCACGCGGCCGCCTTCCTCCCCCTCTCCTTCGCCGGCAGCGGCGGCGGCAGCGGCAGCTTCAGGTTCTCGTACTCTGGCGTCCGCGACGAGTCGGCGCTCCTCGCGGAGACCGCCGCGTCGGCGTCTCCGTCCTGCTCGGGAGGGTGGCCGCCCCCACCTGGCGTCGTCGGCTCGGGGAAAACTCCGCCGCCGCCGCCGCCGCCATCGCCAACCCCTTGGGCGTCGTGCGAGAACGTCCGCTTGAGCTGCATCAGGATCCGACTGCGGTGGCCCGGCAGGGAGATACCCATGTCAGCGAGGAACTCCTTGGAGAGGCCCCTGCAGTCGCGCAGCGTCGTGTAGCCGCGCGAGGTGAAGGTCGCCTCGTACTGGTCCAGGCGCATCATGCGCAGCCACGCGACGATGCCGTCGTCCTCCTCGGAGTCGCACGCCATGGCCGGTGGGACGGTGGTGGGGTTGGTGGTGGGGGGGGGGGCGCGGAACGTGGGGCAGGGTAGGCGGAGAGGGCGAGGGCCGGGCGGTCAGGACCCTGACGTGAGAGAACGCGACAGACGTTACGCCGATACAGCTAGGGGTGGACTTCATCCAGCAGTGGAGAGATCATGGCTGGTGATGATGACGACGACGACGATGACGACACCCCATGCCATCATGCAGCTTACTCTTCTTTTCATAGAGACTGACCCAAGCTAATGCTCAGGCGTTGTAGGTTTAGGCCACCGTGGAAGCGAATTCACGCAGCGAAGACATCTGCTGCACTGAACATAATGGCAGCGACGTGTGTCTTTAGTCGTAGGGGAGTGCTAGCTCTGTTCAGGCTCATCATTCCATAGGCCTAGCGGCGGGGGCAACTTGCGCCGGTGAAATGACACGCTGGATAAAACAACGCAAGACTAAATGTGTGTTTTTTAAATATTACTCTGCAGTAAAACTCCCCGTAACGACCACCCCTGTTAACGACTAATCGCTTAGCGACGGGCCTCCATAGAGCCCAATGTAGTGTATAGTGAAGTGGTGTATAGTGTAGTGTATAGTGTAGTAGTGTATAGTGTAGTGTATAGTAGTGGTGTATAGTGTAGTGGTGTAAAGTGTAGTGTATAGTGGTGTATAGTGTAGTGTATAGTGTATTAGTGTATAGTGTAGTGTATAGTAGTGTATAGTGTAGTGTATAGTGTAGTGTATAGTAGTGTATAGTAGTGTATAGTGTAGTGTATAGTGTAGTGGTGTAAAGTGTAGTGTATAGTGGTGTATAGTGTAGTGTATAGTGTAGTAGTGTATAGTGTTGTGTATAGTAGTGTATAGTGTAGTGGTGTAAAGTGTAGTGTATAGTGGTGTATAGTGTAGTGTATAGTGTAGCAGTGTATAGTGTAGTGTATAGTAGTGTATAGTGTAGTGTATAGTGTAGTAGTGTATAGTGTAGTGTATAGTGTAGTGTATAATGTAGTAGTGTATAGTGTAGTGTATAGTAGTGGTGTATAGTGTAGTGTATAGTGTAGTGTATAGTAGTGGTGTATAGTGTAGTGTATAGTGTAGTGTATCGTGTAGTGTATAGTAGTAGTGTATAGTGTAGTGTATAGTAGTATAGTGTATAGTGTAGTGTATAGTGTAGTGTATAGTGTAGTGTATAGTAGTATAGTGCCTCCACAGAGCCCAATGTGTTCGCTTAGCGACCATTCCCCTGTTAATGACGGGCTGTTGTAGGTGCAGTAAATGCGAATTAATTACTTGATTAACAATCTTTATTTTAATATTACGTGTTTTTAATGTTGTTAGTATCTTTATTATTAATATCCAACGTTTCAATGTTACAAAGTACGTTTTTTGGTGAAAAGGGGCAACTTTTGATGTTGTGGGAACGAATTTAGCCTTTAACGTGCATTCCCTATACTCGCTTAACAACCAAATCACTTAACGGCCGGTTTTGTGGAACCAATTTACCGTGGTTAAGAGGACGGGGCGGGTTCTACTTTAATCTATTCTTTGACGGGCAATAACCAAATAGCGACATCGAAGGTCACGTCTTTCACGAAGGGCACGTCATCGAAGGCCAAGTTTTTCACGAAGGTCACGTCATCGACACCACGCGCTTAACCTCACCGCTAGATGGCGCGTATCTTCGCTCCGCACGGGGAGGTTGAGCGCATTTCAGTCATTCGAAACACGCGCCCTTTTGCTCTTTGGGAGGTGTCGCCAGCTGAAACGTAAAAAGAAAACCAACATTTTTGTTGTTGTTGTATGTGAAATGTTGTCGACAACGATGAAACATGCTGCAAATGGAGGGAACACGCCTGTGGGTTCCTCCATCGCGATGATGACATTCACAGAGGCTAGCAAAAAAGAGCCATTTTTTTCGAACTCGGCATTAAAAAACAACAACATTTCAAAAGCCGCAGCAATGCACCGCGGGTGAATACGAGAACGGTGGTGATCCTTGAGAAATGACGGTCACGAAGTAGTCGCTTAAAGAGCCGCGTGCGGGGCTCGGGAGCCGCAGGTTGCCGATCCCCTGGGCGAGATGAATTGTCATTTTGCAGGACCATGAGAGTTGGTGATAGCATGGGGGAGTCCTTCAAGCAGCGGTGCATTGACCATTGGCGGATGGAAACGTGAACTCAGGATTTCAGCAATGCTGGCTCGGTGGACTGACACCGTTATCACTGTGATCCCACTGAGCTACTGAGCCTAGCCCCTAGCCCAGAGCTTCGCTTTATGCTGTTAGTGTTGTCTACGGGGCTAAGCCTGCGCGCAATGCAATTCACAACAACAAAGACAAAGCTCCCCCGTATAGCCTTAACAGGCTGTAGGGGCAAGTGCTGTTAGCGAGCACCTATGAAGGCCGGAACGGTACACGAGGAGGTGGGTGGCCAGCACCACGCCCGACCGCCTTTGTCTCCCCAGTGGCGATGTTTACACACCGCACCAGGTACTCATTTAAGGCTGAGTCGACCTAGGGGAGGCCCGGGACCGGTTCAGATAATCGTCACTGGTGTTGGCCGTGAGCGGGAATCGAACTCGGGTCGCCAGGTTCATAGCGCAGCGCGCTAACCGCTACACTACCGCTCCCCACAACAACAACAAACTCACACACAAACAAGACAAAGATCACCCACATAGCCTCAACAGGTTGTTGGGGCAAGTGCCGTTTGCCAGCACCGCAGAAGGCCGACACGGCGCACGCAAGGGGTGGTGGTTCAGCCAGCGTCACGCCCGGCCACCTTTTTCTCCCCCACTGTCGATATTGTACACAACGCGCACAGGACCGGTTCTGATCGACGCTCGTCACCGACGTTGGCCGTGATCAGGAAATCGAAGCCGAGTCCACGGGCTCGGAGCGCACTGCGCTATCCGCTGCGCCACCGCTCCACGCCGCCCCCCACGCATTCGCACGCATTGCACACATGGCATGTGCACACACGCCCGCGTACACCAAAACACGCAATGCACACTTGGGTTCCCCTTTACTGTACAGTGCGATGCTTGTGGGTTTTCCCTGTGTTCACAGGACTTCCTACATCTTTAACACCACTTGTCGCCTGCGCTATCGCTTGAGAAAGCATAGGTCAGAGGGTGTCCGCGCTCTTCACTTCCACGCACAGGCCTGTGGTAAAGCGAGGAACGCCGTGTCTATGTGCAACGGAGTAGGACCATCGCCCGAAACGTCGCCTCGTATACAGGCGGGTCCCTGAATTCTTACGGCGCGACGTGTCGTTCCTGGACACCCCATCGTCACGAGTCGGATCGTCGTACAATTTTGGCACGGAAAGCAGAAAGAGTAGGAAACAATCTTGATTTGTAGCTTTCGTGACTGCAGGAATCCATACTCTTTGATTCTTTCGGTAAAGTCACGTAAGTAGAAAAATAAAATAAAATAAAAAATAATATATCACGACGTTTCGATCGCGTCTCGAAGATGCGTCGTAAATAAAGTTCCTGCCTCCTAAATCGATCCATGTCAGCATTACATAACGTCGTGATATATTATTTTTTATTTTATTTTATTTTTCTACCTCCGCGACTTTACCGAAAGAACCAAAGAGTAGGAAACACATCGCGTGCCGCTGTGTTTCTTTTCCTCTCTCCTTTTACCGGCCGTGTTTAACAGAGAGGGTTCAATCGGTGCAAAAAAGTCCACGAAAACGTTCGACAATTACAAAAGCGCCACATTCCCAAAGCAACGTCGGAAATCAGACGCGACTCACGTTCAAACGCGTTCGGAGTCGCGTCTCGAAGATGCGTCGTAAATAAAGTTTCTGCCTCCTAAATCGATCAATGTCAGCACTACATAAATGTCGTGCTTGTCGATAACAAACCTGAGACCGGATTGTATGTATATATATATTTTTTATTTTATGGACACCCCCCAACACACACACACAGCGCTACGAATGAACGTGTTGAGTGTTTAATTCTAGATTTGAAGCTTTCGTGACTGCAAACATTCATATTCTTAGGGGTTTTCGGTAAAGTCACGTAGGTGAAAATTAAAATTAATAAAAGTAAAATAAAAATAAAAATAAAAATAAAAATCACGACGTTTCGGAGGCAACACAAGCTTCCGTCTTCAGGTGGAACCGTCACAGCACGATAGCTGTATCAATTTTAATTTTTCACCTACGTGACTTTACCGAAAAAACCTAAGAATATGTTGAGTGTTTGTTTTGTTTGGGTTTGGCTTTACAATCAAGGGGTGTTGAGGAGTGCCACGCTGGGTAGCAAACAGAGAACAGAGTCCCCCCGAGTTTACTTTGTGTTCGATGCATCGCAGCATTCGCCCGTTGCCGTCGGACCCAAAACGTCCAGGAAACGTCCGACGCCGCGACGAGAAACGCTACCGCGAGCGAGAGGAGCGCTTTTTTCGTTTTCGCCGACGCCGAAAAGATCGGACGACGAACCGTCAAGTCCCCGTCACATGCACCGAGGGCTGCGTCGGTGCTCTTTTCCAACAACCACCATCAATGTGCCGACGTGAGATACGCAGCTGATTCCATTGACATCAGCGTTTAAAAAAATATATACATATACGAATGCGGTAGTCATATTCATAATAACAACGCGGTAACGATTATGATCAGGCAAGCCAGCGTCTGGACCTCAAGGTAACTAAACATTTAAAACAGTTTTTTTTCCTTTACACGTTACTTTATTCAATGTTGTATTTCCTGTACAGTATTTATTACATAATTGCACGCAAACGTGCAATATTTATTTTTATTTATCAGTTGACCATGCTTCCCTGTTTTTAGTTGAACCACAACACATTTTATAACGCCTATTCCGCCACCCTATTTTCTCCTCTAGCCCCCGCAAGCCACCATCACAACTCTCAAACTCCCACCCCGTGCCATGCCGGCCTTCATAGGTGCTCGCTGACAGCACCTGTCCCAAAAGTCTGTTCAGGCTATGGTGGGGGGGGGGGGGGGATCTTTGTCTTTGTTATTGGAATTGGCAAACACGAAATCTCTTTGCGAGCAGTGGAATTAATTGTCTGTAAGAATGGAAGGGTTATTATGCCTGGATACACTTGGCAACCCACACAATCTCATTATAGTGCATCTGTAGGTGTCAACTCTGGGTTCAAAGGTCAATGCACGTCAATGTTAGAAAATTGAGCACGTGAAACGGGTGAGAATTATATTTATTATACGTTCATTGCGTAGCCATCCGTAGGGAGAGGTTCTAATAACAACACAACAACAACTTTTGATCGTGGATTGTAAAGCGTACCAACGAAGCTAGCGTGGGTTATTTAAAACGTAACGTGTCCACGTGGGTTATCACGTTTGAACAGTAGACCCCAGAATTGTCACGCAACCCGCCTACTAAAACATGGCACCTTTTCAATCAAAACGTCGATGAGTTGATGAGTTAATGATGGCGTCACCCTGCTGCTGCTCTATTTAAGACCGGGAGTCAGCGCAGAGCCTCACCATTCTGGCGAATTGCCCGATGATGCTGGATGCAATTACCAGCGAAACGTCGTACGACTCAAAAATTGTAAATGTTGTGGTTTCACGCTTCAACACACCGGTGGGCTAAAGCAGTGAACTATTTGTCTTTTGTCAACGTGACACTTTTTGCTGATTGGCCGTGTCGGGTGGTGGAGGGTTACGACACATTTATAAATAACGCGATCTAACCCAAAAACGTTGATTATGAAAAACAACCTAACAGGAAATACACGGCCACTATCAGAGAGTGGACCTATTAAACGCACCTGACAATTTCATTCCAGGCCAAAGTCCAACATGCGCAGCCCATTGGGCGCATGTCGCAACTATGAATAATAATTAAAAAAGTCAAACATTCAGGCAAAGAAAAACAGGCTGTTAAAACTGATATTCAGATGTTCATGCAGTATGTTTTTTTTGTTGACGAATTACTGTACTGCCACGTTTGTCCATCGCTCGCTCTGCTGGATGGAGTTTTTTTTTGGACGGTGCAAATTTGGTGGTTTGGTGTCTGTGAGGTGGCAAGGGGCTCCGATGAAAGCCGGTCTTCGACACGGCGGTGTTCAATCGATCGATCGCCAAACTTTGAGCTTTGATGTTGCGGCATGATGGATGTGAGCTCAAGCTCAGATAATTAAGCTAAAGAGAATGGGGCCAGCAAACAAATTGCCCCACGTACTCATTAAGCAATGAGTGTACCGCTTAGACCATACGAATAAAAAAATAACTGAAGAAAAGTGGAACTTAGATGCTAGTCTAGAGTGGTGCTTAATTTCAACAGCCCGAGAAACGTGTTGTGTCAACCCGTCCAATGAAAGACAAAGATCCCCCGTATAGCCTTGACAGAGTGTTGGGGCAAGTGCTATCTTAGCGAGCACCTATGAAGGCGGGCATGGTACACGAGCGAGTGAATGGCCAGCACCATGACCGGCCGCCTTTGTCTCCCCAGTGGGGGAGTGTCCAAGTCACACCAGGTACTCATTTGAGGCTGAACAGACCTAGGGGAAGCCCACGACTAGTTGAGATATTCGCCACTGATGTTGATCGTGAATGGGAATCGAACTCGGGTCGCCGAGTTCGTAGAACAGTCCAATCATACACATACATTACAAAAAGTGTTAGCGAGTGCCTATTAAGGCTGGTACAGCATCTGGTTTGCTGTGTGACCAGCACCACGCCCATCCACTATTGTCTTATCACTGGCGATTGTTTACACTCCGCACCACACAATCATTTTGGGCCGAGTCAACCTTGGCAAGATCCTAGCAAGGTTCAGAGACCAACTATCAGCGGAATTTCCGCAAAACCGAGAATCGAACGCGTGCTCATCATCACCATCATCAATGCTCTATCCACTGCTGGATGAAGGCCTCCTTCCATGCCCCTATGACCCAGCGATGCCACAATCCATGCCTACGCAAGCGCTGATCTTATCACTCCACCTTAGTCATCTTGGGCGTGTTACCCTCCCTTGATTGCCGGGTCATCGCCAGGCTCATATATCGGCCACCATCCCTTTCGAGTCACGATGCTGTGCACTACCAAAGACAAAAACCATGGTGAGTGGATTTTCATTACAGATCTCCCTTGCAATGATTGACATTGTATGTATGTGGAACTTCTTTCACACCGTACGTAGCCAACCGTGATAATTGTAGGTGCAGCGGGGGTGGGGTGGGGGGCGGGGAGACAACAAACGAAACACCAAAATCAGTTCTAAAGAAATGAGTTTTCAATCTAGATTAAAAAAATGCGCGTTCATATTGCTCCGGCAACAATTTGTAGAGGACATTTGATTTTGCGTGGCGCTGGAAAGCAAAGCCTGCCAAGATGTGGCGAGCTGCCGTTTGCCAATGTAACGATTGCAGCAGTTCCTCTTCCTGTACGTCTCTCGGAATATATGTGCAATGGCTCTGTCTTGACTTCACCGGTACTCGCAAACACCAAAAAATTCCACCTGCCGCACAGGATTAAAATTCAACTCGCCAGACATTTGTCATTTGCTGAGTTTATTATTGTGGATATTGAACCAAATGCTGTATGGGTTTTTATTCCAATAATGTTTGTTTGGAAAAGATCGCTTGCCTGGAGAAAAAAAAATTGCGAATTAGTTTTACAAAAAACAGTTATGAGCAGCGTAAAAATGTCCTTTCTATTGTATCGAATAAATGTGTTTAAGAAGCAGGAATTTACTTGTTTGTGGAATAAAACTATACGTGACGGAAGCTTCCCAGGTTCCGGAATTGGCCAAACATCCCAATGTAGCAGCACCCTCCTGTAAAAAGTGAATAAACATGAACAAATATCTAATTCCAAACCCAAACAACTGAGTGGCAGCCAAAATAATGAATGCTCCAAAAAGAACGCCTGTCACGGAGATGGATCGATGCTTTGCATGCCGGTGCTGGCTACATACTGCAAACATTTTTTTTTGCAAAGTATCTCTAAAGTAATTGTTAATCGATCGATAATATTTTCACATAAAGTGGACACCTACGGGCTATCTGGCAATACACCGTGAAGTTGATGAAATTAAATCTATCGTCAAAAACAAACACCCATACTCCAATAGCAGCATTGGCTTTGGCCTTGGCCAGGACGCATCGGGGCTTCAAGCAGTGATGGTCGATCCACGAGACTGCTGAAGCAACGGCTGCAGAGGAGGTAAGACACTCGCCGCGGCTGGGAATCGAACTCAGGTCAACGGGTTCGTCGCGCAGTTCACCAGCCAGGGCACCACCGCTCCCCGCCGAGGATGAATGCAACATCAGCCGTCTACTTCGCGTGCATGGATGTGTCAGACGTTTGGACGAAAAAAGTTTCCCAGCAAGTGAGTGTAGGATGCATGAATATTACAGAGCAGCTCTGAGAATATTGGGTAAATTGGGCACTTGAAAAATGTATATCTATAATCAGAGAGAGGAGGGAAGACAACAGAGAGAGCACGTCCCCCGTGGAGACGGAGCGGCGGATTGTTCCGTCGCAAGAATGCGAGGGATGGCGAACAGCTTTTTTGGGAAAGGCCTTCATCCAGCAGCGGATTGACCACGGCTGACGATGTTCATCATGGGTGGCTGTGAATGTTTTAAATCGAGGATTATCTTGCAATGCCGGCACAGTTTGGGGCCTGGTTATTGCGATACTCATGGAGCCTCCACCGCACACGCATAAACGACACCGTGTGTGGCCTTAACAAGAACACAAATACACCATTGGAACCTAATTTGCCAGTAAAAAACATGATAATTGTTTTTTTTACCCTTCTATCTGGCAACACCCATGTCAGACTAGGCTCTAAGGAAAGCTGTCTCGGGTGTGGACCAATCAACTTCAAGGACAGTGCACATTATCAGTTATGTTTTTTGTTTGCATTATGACTGCAGGTATTGTGGTCTATGCAAACATGACTCCTTGTAAAAAAAAGGTGTCAGTTTTGTTGCCAGATAGAAGGGTAAAAAAAACAATAATCAAAAACACAAATATACGTAGAATAGACGACGTTTCATGCAATGGCCCTTTTTCATAGCACAGCATCACCAAATGACGTGTTCCTCAAGCGGGCCGATCCCAAAGCCCAGCGCTTCTCGTCACGCATTCCACCTGCTCGCGGTCACATCCCACGGGCTGAGCCTCGGCCCCAACGCAATGCACAACAACGGGAACTTTGTCTAGCAGTGGACCCATCCCGGCCACCGCTGCTGATGACAAAGCGCCCATGCCGTTATCATAGCGCACAGCGGGAGGGCGGGGGGGGGGGAGTGCGGGCAAGTGAGGGGCCGTGGCACGGCTCGGGTGAAACCTGCAAGCGCTCGATTAAGTAACGCGGCAGAAGCACGTGGTGGGCCTGTGGAAGGGGGGGGGTGTTTACTTCTCCCAAATCCAAGGCCGTAATTATAATATATATTGGGGGACACACACATCCCCGCCCACCTAAATATTCAAATATGCTCAAAATGTCCCCCCCAATATATTGCTATAAAATAGATTTCTGTGAAGATTATTGTGGTTATGGTTGTACTTTATTAATATCTAATCTCGGCCATTACATAAAATGAAACAAGAAGAGGTAAAAAAGAAAAAAACCAGAGCAATGTAATACAATACACTATTAGACATTATTGTAAGAAAGAAAAAAGTCCATCCTATGTGTTAGTGAACTTTTTAAAATATTTTAGGCAGGAAATTCGTTTTCAAATTTAGATTTTTTTTCTGGGGGGGGGGGGAACCTCAGACCCCCTGGAAGATTTGCCCCCCCCCAATGTTGACTCCATGGCTACGGCCTTGCCCAAATCCATGGGCACAGACAGCGCGCGTGCGGTGCAACGAGCATCGCCCCACACGAGGCGAACAGGAAAGGGGTGGTGGTGGTGGAGGCCCTCCTTCTAGTGGCACGGCTGCTGTTGCTAGATGTGGTCAAGGACAGATAAGCGCGTCAGCAGCAGCAGTGGAGCGCACCGCTGTGACGTCCCCTTCCTATTTTGTGGACATTCTCCCACGTCACCCGGGAGACTCCCTCCTCGTTCGGTTGGAGAATCCACGCCCCAGGGTCCTATGAGCTGGCGTGTCGCTGTTTGGCCCTGAAGAGAGGCCAACAGCGTGGCCTCGTGTGTCGCTGTTGCTGCTGCTCTGCAGACCCGGAGATGGATGAGCGATGTTCGGTCGCCGCGTGGGTGGTATTCGTCGTGACTTATCGCTCAACGGAGTGGGCCACGCGAAAGATTGGGTGGGGAGCAGTGGCTGTAGCGGTTAGCGATCGTCATCATCGTCATCGGCCATGATCAATCTACTGCTGGATGAATGCCTCCCTCCTCTGCCCCTTTCCCCTGCCCCCCCCCCTTTCCCAAGTCGCCACCACCAACCCTGCATAGTCCGGCGATGCGACTAGTCACCCAGTACCCGCCAGATGGGTCGTCTAATCTCGCCGTCTGCCTGTGCCTGGCTTCCTCTCGGCGCTATGGGCTGTCACTCGGTTCTTCACTTCGTCCCTCGGCATTCGTCCCTTCGAGCGACGCGTCCTGCCCAAGCACGTCGACTTGTAGCTCAAAGTTCACGTGCGTTGACCCGCGCGTGTTCTCTCGTCCACGTTTTCCTCTGTCGCAGTGTAAATCCCAGCCGCGCGTCTATCCCCCGCTTTCCTTTGTCCAACGGTGAGCTTTCGCTCCATCCTCTAAGTTTCGAACAGCAGGCAGAAGTCTTCTTGGTTCTTTCGGTAAAGTCACGTAGAATGGAAATAATAAAATAATAAAAATAAAACATACTAAAATAATTCTCACGACGTTTCGGCCACAACGCAAGTAGCCGTCCTCAGGTGGAGAACAGGTCTGTCGAGGAGACAGAGTCTGAATGACAAGCCCCAGGCTTGGAGCGACTATTTAAGCTGGGATGGAGGGGTGAAAAGCGCCTTGACAAAATAATTTGCATATCAAGAGGCGTTTAGCATTAGAAGAAGTTACAGCAGCAGATGTTAGTGTAAATGCGATTGGTATTACCTTAGAGTCGCGGCATCTCTTCAGAAAGGTGAGAGACTCGATTAGCTGAGCCTTCTTATCCCGGAGCTTGTTGAAGCATGTACAACCAGCGTGCGGTCCCTTGCGCGTTCAACAAAAAACCTTCAACGGTTCATGAAAAACTTCACGGTTTGCCTCTTGTCTTTAGATCACCATCGAATGAATTTCACCCGGTATCCACGTTTCCGCACCATGTCATAGCCATTGCTGCATTTCAGCCGGAGCAGATCGGAAACACCGTTCCGATAATTATTCTGGCACGCAGCCACTTCCACCTCGCCTTGCGCTGTCCTCACGGTATTGGGGAAGTGTGCGAACAGAACACGCGTGTTAATCGTGCTTAGGATCACCGGCTTTCACGAAGGGCAGTACTAGGATTATTATGGGTAGGCGTGCCTTATACTTTCGTGAGAGTGCCTTACGCGTGTACCTGCAGATGTCACGAAGAATAGTACTAGGATTACTGTGGCTAAGCATGCCGTGTACTCTAGTGGTAGTGCCTTATGCCATCACCATATGTCATGAAGGACAGTCCTAGGATTATTATGAATCGGCGTGCCTTCTACTGTTATGTGAGTGCCTTACGCGTGCACCTGCAGATGTCACGAAGGACAGGTACAGTGGAAGGATTACTACGGATAAAGATACCTTGCAGTGCCTTACACTGATAGCATCCCCACTCTTCAGCCGAGAGACGTTCCAGACAAACACATAGCAAGCGAGAAATGAAACCTTGCTGGTAGTGGGGTTGTGTCTACGGCAGTTTACGGTGGCACTGATGAACAGCGCTTCTCTTGAGACAGACTCGGCTGGCGGGAGGGAGCCGACGGGAAACTGGCAGCAGCAGCGGTGGGGGGGGGGGGTGACGGCGGCATTGACATGCTCCGGCACGGCCCCCCTTCTCCCTTCTTCTTCATTCCGTACGGCCTCGCGTACACGGCTGAGCAACGGCTGCAATTTCGCATTCAAGGAGGGGGTCGAGCCGGGCATTATCGCGTCGTCGATTGGAGCACCGGGAGTGTTTCGCCGCGATGTCCCCTTGCTGTATGCGGACGGGGCAATGCTGCGTGGTTGTCCAACGTGGTTCGAGTGAGAGTGGGGCTGAACGCCGCTCTAGCGGGGGGGTGTCTCTCCTTCCGCCCGCGGTGGTGCGAGCACGCAATGGCAGGGCTGCCCCTTTATCCGCGGTGGCTTTCGGCGGAGCTCGTGGTGCAACGATCACGGATTGATATTCGTTCTTGAGATAATAGTTGATGGTTTCCATTTTCTCTTTTGGTCATGTCCAACGTGTAGACTGCAGTGGTTATTCTCAACCCTCTTTTTCGCGACTTTTACCCCCCTTGTTGAATTTTGTTTCAATCGAGTAGTCAACCCCCCCTTGACCTGAGCCAACATGGTTTATGAGTAATAAATGTACGGATCAACGAACGGCAAATCTTTTCAACCAAATCGTCCGTCTCGTGAGGTCTAACCTCACTAAAGCTGGGAACCGCGAAGCAACCGAATAAAAAAACAAATTCAATGGACACGCTGCACGAGCGACGTCATCTGTTGGTGCTCGCTGGTTACTCTTGGAAACCACCAACATTGTGGTTCTTTTTTTTTACGATCAATGAGTTTAGAAAGGTCTTTTATATCGTCCTAGGTTACCATGCAGATTTAAAATGATGCCATCACAGTTAGTTTACATCGGCAGATTGAGACATGATCATTTCTCCAATGACTCTCCAGCACGACAACATTGTACACGCTTATAAATAACATCACGTTGCCCCCCCTTCGCCCCCCACCGGGACATTGCCACGCGTACCCCCAGTTGAGAGGCGCTGCGGTGTAGCTGGTGCTGTCTTGAAGCTCACGAGACGTGCCTCGAACCGCGCGCGCAACAACCGACGTTGATCCATTCGTACGTAACAGGTTCAAGAAGCCACAACATCCACCACCAAAGACAAAGACCCCCTTCCCCCCCCCTCCCGTATAGCCTTAACATACTTTTTGGGGCAAGTGCTGTTGGCCAGCCACAGGCACAAGGTTGGGGGGCCAGCACCACGCCCGGCTGCCTTTGTCTCCCCCAGTGTCGATGTTTACTACACACCGCACCAGGTGCTCAGTTGAGGCGGAGTTGACCAAGGGGATACCCAGGACCGCTTCAGATGATCGTCACTGGTGTTGGCCGTGAGCGGGAATCGAGCTCGGGGCGCCGGATTCGCAGCGCAGCGCGCTAACCGCTGCACCACCGCTCCCCATCCATCCATCCGCCACCACCATCATCGACATCGCCCAACATCTAAACCCGTCGCCATCTCCCACGGCCACGCGCTCTAACATCTCCGCCTTGGCTCCTTCGCAACACATTCTCACTCGACGACTCGGGTGGTCGTGCGGAGTGCGAGCTCAGCTATTGGCGCCGACCTTGTTCGTCCCGAGCTCG
>CM025633.2:5111414-5134793 GCA_014621495.2 Entosphenus tridentatus
GATTCATACTCTAAGGTTAGAAGCTTTCGTGACTTTACCGAAAAAACTTAAGAGTATTGTAGATGTTCCTGGTTCAGGACATGACCGTGCATCAATGTCACGCCTCTCTACTTTAAAGCTACACACAGATTATTGAGTAGGGAACAAAGCCGACTCTCGATCCCGCATTGATTTGTATCCCGTCATTGATTTATATCCGTTCTTCTCACGATGCGCTGCATGCACTTCCGAACGTACAAACGGATTTAGTAACGATTTAAGAGAAAATTATGCAAAGTATGATCTCGCGTTCCGTTTACGCTAATGTGGTTACCAGCGCACATCCGTGCCCGTGTTTCCACAGTGCAGAGAGGGTGAATCGATGTTTTAATTACCCACAATGCTCCATTGCGGGACGCGGTGGCGTAGTGACCTCGATCGATTCCCAGCCACGGCTGACATTAGTGGTGGTGGGTGGGGGGAGATCTGAACCGTTTCAGGCCCTCCCTCCCTTCTTCACCAACATGCATTGGTCAGGGTGGTGAAGAATGCTGAGAGCAACCTGCAGGGTTCCGCGATGGCTATGAGATGTTAACTCCCTCGCCTGGTATACAGGAGGTCGTGGGTTCGATCCCGACCCTGATACCTGCTGTATATTTAGAGTTTGCGTGTCTCTTTCTCTCATCATCACGGTGACTAGGAGATGTTAACTCCCTCGCCTGCTGTGCAGGAGATCGTGGGTTCGATCCCGACCCTGACGCCTGCTGCTGTTTATGTGGAGTTTGCGTGTCTCTCTCTCCCCGTAGTCGCGTAGATTTTTCTTCGGATCCTCCGATTGTGTTCCCTCCACATTTAGAATCAACATCACGCGTTTAGAGTATTCGACTGCCGTCAATGTCCATACACATGATAAGCCACTTCGTTGAGCTATCATTTGTGATAGCGAGTCGCTTCTTATATGTATGTAGCTCAGTGGGCCTTACCTGGTAAAGCAGGGGTGGGGAACCTTTTTTCTGCGAAGGGCCATTTGGATATTTATAACATCTTTCGCGGGCCATACTAAATTTTAAACAAAAAAATTAGCCTGTTATATTTGGTCAAACATTTAATTAACTCACCCCTAACGTGATGGCTGGAACTGCTTCTCTTTGGCGAGGCGTGTGATGTTAGCTGGTATTGATGATGTTGCTACTCGCAACTGCTTTTCCAGGTTTGCTTCGAGATTTATTGAATTTCGAGTCCCGCCTGCGGTTGCCTTGGCAGGGCCACACCAAATGATTTCGCGGGCCTCATACGGCCCGCGGGCCGGACGTTCCCCACCCCTGTGGTAAAATAACGAAAAAATTGTTTTTTAATCCAGCAGTGGATTGACGTACAATGGCGGAGTCAGGATTTTCAGGTAGGGGGGGCAACCCTTCCAGCAATGAAAAACGATAGGATTTGTTAGTAAGTAAGGACTTGTCCCTTGTTTTTATTCGACGCGTGTGCGGCGATGGGGCAGTCATCGATCGAGGGTCGAATTCGAACCGCGCGTGATCGGCATCGCGCTCGCTGAAGGTGAATGCCTTCAGGGAAGTCGTGTCCTGTATACGCAACTGCGCACAATTCTGAGTCACTTATAACCGCATTTCCGTTACCTATTGCCAATTATGGACTCAAACTATTGTCCTATCATCTTATAGAGTCCCTGGCACGTAATAATATGCTACACAGTAACAGTGGGGGTCGCAAAATGCCGATTTATTCCTAATCAACCCAATTATCCGATCGAAATTAGGGATTTCGATCTGATCATTGGGTGGGCACGTGCCACTCCCCCCCCCCCCCACTGGCTCCGCCATTGCTGACGTAGGACTGCCCTGTACGTTGTTTATTCTGCACAACAACATGCGCAATTGTTTATATTTTTTGGAACACCGCGGTGTATTGCGCGCGATGCTAACGAGGGCCCGCACGACGCCACCGCCGCCGCCGCGGGGGCGCGAGAGGGCGCGCGCGCTCTCTCGCCAATGTCATCGGGCAAACCCCGGCACTGCCGATGAGGCACTGCAAGGTTGAAGCCGCTGCACGGGGGAGTCTGCGTCAGAGGTCGCAACCGGGTACCCGATACCCGTACCCTACCCGATACCCGGCTACCCGTACCCGGCTGGGTACGGGTACTCATTTGCGACCCTGGTGCGGCCGGTTACGGGTACGGGTAGGCCGTGATTCACTGGTGAGTCACCGTCACTCATTTCGGGTAGGGTACGGGTAGGGAACGGGAACCCGTATCCGGCCGGGTACGGGTACCCATTTGCGACCCTGGTGCGGCCGGGTACGGGTAAGGAATCAAAACCCGTTTGCGACCTCTGGTCCGCGTGCGACGCGAATGTTGCCGGATAATATTGGCATGGAAGACCCATTCGAACGAGAAAAATATACAAAGAATACAAGTTTAACAGATGTCCATTTTTGTTTGTTTGTTATGGCGTGTATGTATATAGACGTGCGCATTTCATGCATAATGCAGTGAGCATATTGCAGATATCAAAACCGCAATTTCCCGAGTGCCCTTAATTGCCACGAACGCCACGCGGCACGAGATAATCCCATATAAGGGTAATTGGCTATTTATTACGCCACAAACATTTTCCTTCAGGAGGAAGTGACATTTCTCCTTAAGGTTAATTATAAATAATATCTCACGAAAAATCCTGCCCTTTGCGCTTGAAACGGAGTCGACCTCTCTCTCCTTCCACACCCCCCCCCCTCTCGTCTATTAATGAGCTCTTTGCAATTCCCCCCCCCTACCCCGAGGTTTACTCGAAGTCGATAATTAGTGGAGCGCCCGCTAATGGGTCCCATCGTTAATGAATCCCATCCGCCGTTGCTTTGATGATTGCCTTCCAATTAGGGGCGATTAAGAGACGACAGGCGCGAGACAAAAACACAAGCCCGACCGCTTGCCGTGACTTCATCTTCCGTGAGCTTTTTACAACGTGGAAATGTTGCCTCTATTCCACCAGGGGTCTCTGCTACATCGGAGATCAAACGCCAATTGAACCTACGGATTGACTCGTTACGAGAGAGAGAGAGGACCTTTTTCGCCAGCGTCAAGGTATGAAAAATAAGAAGAGGTTTTGGCCTCCCTGACAATAATTTGTTTGCATGTTTACCACAAGTAGGTATGGTTAACGGAGACTTGATTCCTTGCAAAATGTATCTATTTTGTGTCTGAACGTCTTAACATCTCTTTTATTTAACACATAGGCTTTCGCTTCAATATCCAAAATACAAGGTTTTTTTGGTGGCGGGTTTAACGACACATTTATATTTACGCGATTTATCCCCCCCCCCCCAAAACCTGTGGTATGGATGATATTGGTCTCAAAAGCCTACTGCGTGTTAAACTGATGAAACAGATCGGCAGCAGAAGCAACATATGAAGCAGCAGCAATAGAAGCAGCAGCAGCGGCGGAAGAAGAGGCAACAGATGAATCAGAATCAGCAGTAGCAGCAGAAGAAGCAAAACATGAAGCAGCAGTTGTAGCAGAAGCAGCAGCAGCAAACGCGGTTGAGGAAGAAGCAACTGAAGAAGCAGTGGGAGCAGAAGCAGTTGTCGAAGCAGGATCGGCAGCAGGAGAAACAGTTATTGCAGAAGCAGCAGATGAAACAGCAGATAGCAGTTTAGCGGAAGCAGCAGTTGATGCAGTAGCAAGAAGCAGCAGCAGTCGCAGAAACAACAGAAGCAGTAGGAGGAGCAACAGCAGCAGCAGAATAATCAACAGCAGCATAAACAGAATCGGCAATAGCACAGCTGTATTATGGACCAGTTTTATTGCCAGAAATTGAAAACAATATTCTTATTTATCATACTTATCAAGAGGTTCACCCTCTCCCGTCCGCCCCCCCCCCCCCGCTATCGCTAAGGGGCTGTGGAGGTTTCGGTATTGTTCTCAATTTGGTGATCGGCCATGCATTATACAGAGGGCATTGAATACACACTCGTCAACACCACTGTGTGTGCACTGTTATCACAATATCAGTGCCGTCGCAGGACGCCCATGGAATAGAGCCAAGCTGCTCATTGGGGCCCTTCCTGCTGATATAAATGCAATCTATCTAAAAGGATAAAACAAGAAATATAATAATTAACAGACGACGTTTCGGGCAATGGCCATTTTTATAGCACATATAGATTGCGAACGCATAGATGTCCCACTACAATAATTGGGATACAATTATCGAGACAACGTGGTATTTCGAAGGCTCTTCGCGGCTGCCACCAATCTAAAAGAGCATTTTTTTGTTTTAATCTTGTCAGCTCTGCGGAGCTCCAATAGTCAAGCGCCTTTCGTCAATACTGTCGTCATATTGCAAGGCTGCACCATTTACAATTTACCTTCATCTATGGGCAGGGGTCCGTCAAACTAAATAACAAAGGAGAGCCTTTTTTCGAATTCGGTAAAACAAAAACAGACGCACGAAACAAACCACAGCAATATTTCGAGAGGCGCCGCAATGCACTGTGGGTGAAGACGAGACGGCGATCCTGACTGAATCAACGTCACGAAGCGAACACTTAGAGAGCCGCATGCCGCTCCGGGAGATACGCAGCGGCGGGATAGGCAACAGCGGCAGTGGCAGCTGGGAAACTCCCCTGTGGTGTCAAGACTCGTTCCCCACTCACTCTGCGCCACCTTCACGAGACTGCAACGGTACAAATTTACAGCGGCCATGAGGACGCAATTTTACGCTTCAGTTTGTTTAACGCGGATACGTAGAGGACGACAAGACATTGCATCGTCGTCGCATTGCAGTTAAAAAAAATAAAATCTATTTTTATTGTAGATGTTAGGAGAGGGAGGCGCAGCGCAAGAACTGATGTTCTTGTTTTGCTGTGTGCGCCAGTGAGCTGTGGGCCGGTTGCATTGAAGCGCCTCGCGGTTTTTATTTTATTTCTGCTCAACTGCTCCTGGCTACGAATGCCAAACCGAGGGTGTTTTTTTTCACACTTAAGTTGTTCATGCAACCGGCCACAGGGAAGTCATAACAAACGGATGTATGAAAATCAACCTCTTGCATGCGATTTTGGCAGATGCGTGCCAACCGTGTTAATCATGGCGGTAAAAGAGTAATAAAATTGTAGGTTCCGAGAATCAAGTGTGGCAGGACAGTGCCAGGAAAATGTTGTACTGTATTATGTCATCAGGAATATCAGACTCTTCATTTATACTGGAGGAATCCGATGAGCAATGAAGCCCCTTTTTCACAGACGTCCAGTCGAGGCGGGTCAGAAAGAATGTTGTGATGGGCAGGGCTCGCGCGCAGGGAGGAGGGCAGGTCATTAGAATTGAGGTGGCCACCAAGTGGTGGTGGTGGTGGTGATGACGACATTGTAAGTTGTCATCGAAGGACGTGTCAGCAGAATAGCGAAGGGAAGATCCCCCAACCAGACTGTGGTGGTGACAAGACAATTAGAGAAGATTTTACTGGTAGGAACCACCTGGTTCCACCAGCCCACAGGGGATTATTGTGTCCGTCCGTCCGTCCGTCGTGCATCCAAAAATGGGAGGGGTGGGGCTGCGTGGAGAGGAGGTGGGTGGGGAGGGGCTGGTCACCCCGTGGTGCCCTTATAAAACTCAACGTTTAACCTACTCACGCCGGCTTGTGCCCGCCCTCACAGTCGGCCATATTTGCGGAATACACCACGCCGCCGTTGACCCTGGCCATTGACCGAGCAAACCAACGTTCCTACCAGCTCCCTCCGCAGGAATGTGTTTTAGTTCGGGTGTCAATTTGTACAATTCTGGGTTCGAGCAGGAGGAAAGGAGTGATGGCGAGGTGTGTGGGTTCCTTCCACACCACTGACCACAACTCACCTCTCGATCTTCCTAAACACAATGATGTCTCAGCCACATTCATGCTGTCATCATTGCGTCGAGAGCAACAGCTGGAATTGCTATTCGCCAATGCCATTTCCATAATATTTACCCTTGATCTCAATTTCATGCGTTGCAGGCTGCGTGCTTTTTAATTGACGATTTTGCTTAGAAAAACAACCCCACTGGTATCACAAGTCTTGTTTTTAATTTGCAAGAAAAATAATGTTTACCCACGTTTATCCTAATTGTGCTTTCGGCGTCATGCCACGCATGAGATATTAAAAAAAAAATCCATTCGCGTCTTTGGGGGGAGCAGTGCAGCCATTCGTGATCGAAAACTGGCCGCGGAAGCGGATATCATGGAGCTACTTCTGGACATCCCTTCTTCAAGTGACCTCTGGCCCACACAGTAGAGGTCAGCCGTCTCCCCGCCCGATCCGCCATACGACGATAAGTGTTCATCGCACGGACAATCAACCCGATACTCGCTTCTCCGAGCGGGAATTTCATTACACCTCTCGTTACTCTCCCCCGGCGAATTTAATTTCCCATCAACTCCACATTAAAGACACGCGGTGGAACTGATGTTGCGCGAGACGGACACAGACGCGCACACATACACACACACACCGTCCTCGGTTCATTTCATACGTTTTAATAAAATACCCGAAACATACCACAATTTGCACTGCATACGGCTTCAATAACCTAAACAAAAGACACTACGCTGTTATTGCTGGTAACAACACCTCGAGGAAAACTTGAATAAAGACTCATCGTCGATGTGAAATGACAACGCTCTGGGATATTTTTTTCTTCTTCTTCTTCTTCTTCTTCCGGGAACCTGTTTCGAGTTGACACGTTGCAAGCCATATTCGTGGCGTTTGTTTTTTTTTGGAAGCATTTTAATCGTCCACGACATGTCGCGTTCAATTCTCCCACCACTCAGAAAATACCGTGTGTCGTGACACCAGCCGAGGGATTTGCCTGCGTCCGCTCCGCGCCCCCCCAAAAATATATAAATACGGGTGGCATTTATTCGTTAAGGATCGCGCGAATCGCTCCACCACCCAGCTGATGTCATGAATTTTTCACAATGCGGGGGGGGGGGGGTCACAATTGGCCTTCCCATTGTACAGGTGCGGAGTCGATTTATTTTTTTGCCGGACATCGTGCCATCATTAACAATTAATAACCACCACCCAACCAACATCGTTATCGTCGTAACCTTCATCATCGATTACCACTGCCACCACAATCATTGTCACCCATTATCATCATCATCGCCGCCTCCACCATCATCATGGCTATCACCATAATCACTGCCAGCGTCTTCATAATCATCATCTTGATCACGATCTTGTCTGTTTGTTTACATAAACGTCAGTAAAGCACACAGGTTTTTACAGGGGAAAATATTAAATGCATGCGTATCGCATCAAAACAACTATTGCAGAATAACTCATTGACACAAGATGACGCGTTCCCCGGCGTCACAAAAGCTCCATGAGCTGGGGTAGAGAGAGAGAAGGGGGGGGGGGTACAAAAGGCAAGACGTGTGCCTGCCAGTCGGGCAAGGCTGCTGTCAATACAAACCGAGGTTATACAACAGCACATGCTGATGAGTCACAATGGGTACGAAGCACGTAACGCAGTTCCATTGCCGCCGTGGAGTGCACGTAACGGCCCATTCATAATGTTAATGCCCTTTGCTTTTGTGAAAGCTGCAGAGGATTGTGGGTAGATTTTGTTTTGTGTGTGCGTGCCACCTGAGCACAGCAAGATGCTTGGGCGTTGTCTGACGTAACGCCGATGAGCCGATCTCAGAATGTCCCCAAGGGCATTCTGAAATGTTAACACGATTTAAAGAGGCAGTTGCATGCCGATTATGATCTCCAGCATCTCCAACGAGGCAAGAAAATGACACGCTTTCTTACGAACACGTTTGTTACATTGCACGGCTCATAAGAGACCGGCGGGCAATCAGTCAGGCACAGCAAGACCTACAGATTAGGCAGACAGACTGATACACAGGCTGACGCAGTCATACAGACAGCAAAACAAGTCAGCCAGTCAAGACGGGCCAACAGTCGGATAGACAGACAGAAATACAGTCACTTAGGAGGCCAGACAGGCCAACAGTCGGATGGTCACACAGCAAATCAGCCAATGAAGATGGGCCAACGGTAAGGTGATCAGATCGCCAGACAGGGTGACGGGCAGACAGTCACGCAGGCAGCCAAATGTCAGCCAGTCAGACGAGCTAGCAGTCAGACAGTCGACCAGACAGACAGTAAGCCAGTCAGCCAGACAAACCAGCTGACAGTAAGTCAAAAAATCAGTAGAGAGGACAAACAGCCAGACAGAGAGACAGACAGGGCAACGTTTAAAATAGACAATGCATTTCTTTTTTGCATTACAGTGTAAAGTACATTCAACGTTTTTCTAAAGTCTGTGTGCAGCAGCCTTGCGAAATCTTTAGCCACACACATTACCCGAACATAAAGAGTACTAATGTGAAAATTGAGTAAATGTTTATTGCCATTACCCTCAAACCGCTTTGCCTGAAAAGTCCACGCTTTACGAAGCATTATAATTCACGATATCAATTGCCGTGGGGCATGCACGCGCATTGCATAAGGTGGCTCTTTACCACTCCCTCCCACCTCCCGGCAAATATTGTGGATGTGGGTGGGTGGGCGAGATTAAATAGCGATGTTAATAAGAGGCCGAGTGAAGAGCGTGGGGGCTGATACGGTGGGGGAAAGAGGGGGGGGGGGTTGGAGCACACAGCCACCATCTGTCAACAGCAAAATGGAACTCAACCACGAAGTTGGACTGACAGAAGTCCGTTTCGTTTTGACGGCCCCCCCCCCCATCGCTAACCCCCCCACCTCCCCTCTCGACCACGCCCCCAACCCCTAGACCCCCCCACCGACTCTCGACCCCCCTCCACCCCCACCTCTGGACCACCCCCCTCTCGATCCCCCCCCCACCCCCTCTCCTATCAGGTGTACAATTTAGAATCACGGCTCCCGTTAGATGCTGGTCTATTGTAAACAACAGAACTAATAAGCAGCACTAAGGCTGAACAAACCGAATTTGCTGTTTTATTAGATCAATGGGGTAATTTTGTTGTTATAATTTCAAGCTTGTGCGCACAATATACATATATCTTGAACTTTAAAATTAACTCATCGTCTACTGCTATTTGATGAGCAGGCTAAGAGAGGAGTTTTCCGGACATCAGAATCAGAATGTTTATTTATCCTGGAGAAATCCGATGAGCTATGAAGCTCTTATTCACGATGTTCAGTAAGGGCTACAACGAACAACACAAAAAAAAACGATGAGTGCAAAGTATAGAAAAGGTAAGCAGATCACTAAAAAATGTACACACGAAAACTAAACTGGTTTAATTTTACCAGTCCACTGAGCTCTGGAGTTATTTTTTCAGAAGCGACCCGGTCACAAATGATAGTAAAAAAAGTAATAGAAATAATAATAGAAATAAAATAATAAATCACAACGTTTTGGAGGCAACACAAGTCTCCGTCATCAGGTGGGACCGTCACAGCTAAATTTACTGTATCAAGTATTTCTATTATTTTTATTATTTATTTTTATTTTTTACCTACGTGACTTTACCGAAAAAACTACGAGTATGAATCCTTGCAGTCACGAAAGCTTCAAATCTAGAACACAAATGATAGCTCAACGAAGTGACTCATCGCAGTGGACATTTATAGCGGCCAAATTCTCTAAACGCGTGTTTCAGAATCGCGGAGGGAAAAACACGGAGGATATACAACGCGTACGAACAAAAAACGCAGTCGGGATGGGTTTTGGATTAAAATTATTTTAGATTTCGTCTTATAAAGGATACTTTAGGACAGGGGTGGGGAACGTCCGGCCCCGTCGGCCGTATAAGGCCCGCAAAATCATTTGGTGTGGCCCTGCCAAGGCAACCGCAGGCGGGACTCGAAAATCAATAAATCTAGGAGCAAACCTGTAAAAGCAGTTGCGAGTAGCAACACCATCAATACCAGCTAACATCACACGCCTCACTAAAGAGAAGCAGTTCCAGCCATCACATTAGGGGTGGGTTAATTCAATGTTTGACCAAATATAACAGGCTAATTAAATCCTTTATATTAAGTTCACTTGCGCGTTTGCTTGCTTGCTTACGACCGTGCAAATCTTTCGGTCGTTTTTTAACCCACTTCCCGTGCTCCAATCGAGCTGACATTTTCCACACGGACTCGTTGTGCGTGACAATTAATGTTCGTGAAAATGTTTTTCAAAAATGTTACACTTTTTAGGACAAAAATATTATATTTAATTACCAATTGCTTAATGCTTGCGCTGCAATCATCTGACCCATAGGTGGCAGCCATCTCAAGCCAGAGGACGAGAGGACTCTAGCCGCCACGCATATAAAGGATTTATAGTGAAAAACTTTGTTTTTACGGGTTAATTTTTTTAAAGTTGATAATGTTGTATGGCCCGCGAATAATGTTATGAATATCCAAATGGCCCTTGGCAGAAAAAAGGTTCCCCACCCCTGCTTTAGGATATTTTCCTCAGGTGTTCAGATCATTTGCAATCGGAATAGATTTCTACATGTGACGTCACCTAACAGCACGCGACGCATTTTTTTGTTGGCGTCAATATAGCGGACGTGACGTCACAGTTACCGGATTAGTCCAAGGCAATTTTAGTCATCGGATCGCCGTAAACATTTCACAACCTAGACCAAAAATCAGGATCAGCACATCGCACAACACGCAAAATTAGCCCACTTAGATTGTTTTTCTTACCATAAGCCCCTCTTACAGTTTTCAAGAAGTCAGCGGCCGCTAAACGGGAAACGAGGATGATTCAACAGATTTCTGCGAAAATCAGTTGCGGAAATTCAACGGCCCGTTGTTCGACGGCTCATCCCGTTGTGATGAATATAAAATCGGCGAGGGTGGTTTTCTGTTTTGTTTTTCATTACGCGGAAGAGAGCGAGCGAGCGCACACACAAAAAAAACACACGTTAGCGAGGGAAATGGATTCGTACGTAATTTGCAGGCATTCACAAAGCATTAGTGCTGCAAGACTCGCTTATCGCCCCTACATGCCATTACGGAACTAGATAATGGTCTTCGGCAGATAAAGTGCAAGTGGAATTGTTGCCAAGAAGCGGAACGTAGCGGCAGCGCGAGAGATCGACGCGGCTGCTGCTGCTGCATGGGCTGATTTTGAAATCACAATCATCCCGTCAAAATCAAAGAAACACATAACCTAAATCACTTGAATTACGACGGCGGAGACCGCTCCGATTAAGCACGGTTGGCTACGTACGGTGCGAACGAAGTTCAACACGCGGTACGGACACATTGAAACAAAATCACCAGCGGTATTCAAGTCCGGAGCTGCTGATGAGACGTCGCACACAGCGGCTGTTGCAGGTAGGGCCGGATTTAGTTTTCGTGGAGGGCACGGGGGGAAGGGTAACCCCTCCCTGGCAGTGCCGAATGAAGCGAGTGCGGGGCCTGTAGCAGATGTTATAAAAGGGGCCCTAAATAAAAAAAACCAACGTAAATACGAAAACACCAATTTTTTACTTGCATAGTAAAGTAATTGTATTTTTTCATTTGCTATACGACAACTCGTTAACCTTAAACACCCAGTCGTTCATAAAAGTTGAAGGCGGTATAGTACTATAGTAATAGAGCAAGTGCAAAATCACTGAACCGGAATTGATAGCTTGAAATCATTTAGCGCGGGGCCCTTGAAAGTTTGGGGCCCGTAGCTACGACATACGTAGCTACTTTTGCTACTGGGATAATCCGGCACTGCTCGCCGGTATATTAAATTACCTTCCCAAGACTGTTGTAGGATCGGACCCGTGCCCGATGCCAATGACTCCGCTCGTTAATCACGTCGCCACCTCAATCGTTGTTCGTGAACGAGATGGACGGATCGGATCGTGAGGCCAATTCGAAGTTCAGCGGGACAAAACTCACAACGCCGGCACGTGACCGCGAGTAATTGCAACATAGTAGTGCCACGGCTTGAAATGCATCAAACAATTACCGACACGATCTATCATAACGCGAGAGTACCGGCGTTTCATCAGCAACACCGCGATTCAACTGGGTCTGTAGCTCCGCGGTAGAGCAAGCGACTTGCAATCAGAAAGGTCGAGAGTTAAAACCGTGGTTTGGTTGTTAGATAAGCCCATAATCCCTCTGGGGAGTGGGGGGGGGTCGCTAAAATATTTACCATCTATTTTTACGGGAAGTCAAAAAGTAGTTTGTCCTGTGGACAGACTCGCCCCTGTTATATGAATGTGGAATGGTCATCACTGGCTTTGGACTGCAAACAAAAGTACTAGCACCGCCTCGATGTTGATTTGAGCAGGAAATCGCGGACTGTTTTTCTTACTATTATGGAGCAGTAACGACTCTCTCTGTCTCTCTATATAAATTATTTTTGGTGGCTTCTCAAAAGCCGCATGCTCTGGGCTGTTGTGAGCCCCCGCCCCCCTCCCCCCTTTACACCCCTTGCGTTAATCCGGCCCTGGCTGCAGGCAGAGCCACACGCGGCATCAGAAGAAGGGACATCGTGGGGAGGTGAGAAAGCAGTCGTCGGCTTCCTGTGGGGTTGCGAGTGGCGGTCGGGGCGTCACGGAGCGTGCCCCGGGTCGCAAGGGGTTGAAGCATCGAGAGGCAAGGGAGCGGCAGCAGATGGTGCAATGTACATTCGCATTACAAATCATTGGGAGGAAATTCAGTTAGGGTACAATTGACAGAATGAACAATTTGTCCAGTCTAATTGAGATACAAATTACCAATTACTTTAAGATATGTAATTTAGATATCATTTACAAGTTACAAATGTGATCAAGTCACTCATTTAAATTACATTTAATTCAAACATTGTCCATCTCTGCATTAGAGGCCAAAGGATGAAGGGTGGATGGGGGAGGGAGGGTGGCAGGGGAGAGGGGAGGGAGGGAGGAGGGGAGGATGGAGAGGTAGTGGCTATCGGGTCGACACGCTCCACGTTTGGTCCTTAAGCCACTTACAAAAAGCAGCTTATCGGTACCACCCAGGGTGCCAAATGCTACCAATGACTTTCTTGGAGAATGCTATCCCCCAACTCGTAAATGTGCATGGTAGCAAAGTCGCCGTCATAGCTTTATATGAGAAAAAAAACATTTCACCATGTACGAGCACCAGTGTGCTTGGGGAGATATAGAGAGAGAGAAACAATGTGACATGAAACATCCACGTGATATGTAAATAAATAGGAAGTGTCTAAAACAGACAGCATTATTATACGTGAGGCTTTCTGCCCATCGTGGACACAGCCCAGTGTGCACACGGGAAACATTTGCCACCCCAAGTGATACCAAGCCCCCCCCCCCCTCCTACCTCCGGGTTAAATTGCCTAAGGCTACGAGCAATGTAAGCTTGGCAACACGATTCACGGTTTTTTTTTCTGCTGTAGAGGAGTCAAAGCAGTCAGAAGAGGCAAATTGTGCAACACGAGGCAGCGGATTGGAGCGAGAGCACACAGCCATAACGCGTGCAACGATCAGTCCATCCTCCCCCCACCCCCCTCTCGCGAGTCCGTTCAATTGTCACAAATCGAGTTGGCGAAATAAGAATTGTGTTGTTGTTGTTGTTGTTGTTTTTTTAAAGAAACAATGCCACGCACACCCAAGCGCCTCTCGTGACCGCGGCAAACGCGCGCGAACCCATTACTCGCGCACAACTTGCGAGAATTAAATGCGATCGATGTATACGCGCTACCGTTTGAAGCATGCACCGTCGAGCAGAAGGGTTGTTGATTTTTTTGCGTTTTGTTTTAATCGATGGGACGAAATCGGTTTCTTCGAGGTGGGGGTCCGCGTCAGAAACATCGAAGCGGCGCTCGTTTTTATGTGGACCGCCAAATTTACAAGGCCAACGTTGCGCAACCTGAGGTCAGAGGTTTCCCCCATTGAGTTTCTTATCGCCACCACCGTGGTACATCTTTGCGAGAGTCATCCACAGTTACCTCCACAAGAGTTTTTTTAAAATCCTTTATATTAAGTTCACTTGCTTGCTTGCGTGCTTGCTTGCTTGCGCGCTTACGACCTTGCAAATCTTTCGGTTGTTTTTTAACCCACTTCCCGTGATCCAATCGAGCTGACATTTTCCACACAGACTCGTTGTGCGTGACAATTAATGTTCGTGAAAATTTTTTTCCAAAATTTTACACTTTTTAGGACAAAAGTATTATATTTAATTACCAATTGCTTAATGCTGGCATGCAATCATCTGACCCATAGGTGGCAGCCATCTCAAGCCAGAGGACGAGAGGACTCTAGCCGCCAAGCATATAAAGGATTTATAGTGAAAAACTTTGTTTTTACGGGTTAATTTTATTTGGGTTAAATCGCGTAAATATATAAATGTGTCGTTAAAACCCGCCACCAGAGCCCGACGCAGTCAACTAGTATGGGCTGTCACGTAAACAGAACGTGCCAATTCGTCACTAGTACAGCACACCGGTGTGTTGGAGAGCCAAGCCACAGCATTTACAATCCGAGTACGACGTTTCGCCAGTAATTACAACCAGCTTCATCAGGCGACAGCCAGATTTGTGGAGAAGCCCACCTGTTGCGTTCACCACATCTACGCCTCTATATAAGGAACGAAACAGTAAGACGTATCTACAAATCTGCCTGTCGCCTGATGAAGCTGGTTGTAATTAGTGGCGAAATGTCGTACTCGGATTGTAAATGCTGTGGCTTGGCTCTCCAACACACTGTGCTGTACTAGTACACTACACTATACACTACACACTAGTGCTGTACTAGTGACGAATTGGCACGTTCTGTTTACGTGACAACCCTTACTAGTTGGCTGTGTCGGGTGGTGGCGGGTTTTAACGACACATTTCTATATTTACGTGATCCAACCCAAAAAAAAACCTCTATTATGGATGATATTGGTCGCGAAAGCTTACTGCGTGTTAAACCATCCAGTTACCTGTACGGTGTTTAAATGTCGTGTCAATCGTGACCCTCCGCACAGGTCCCCGATGATTTCGAAACGCATCTCCTCAAGCGATCGCGAGAACGCCAATTATTCCGATTGCGGCAATGTCTCCCTCATGTCGCTATGTAACACGATTTTTGTTCCTGGGTTGTAAGTGTGTTATTTTCCGATTGCTTATGCCTCAAAAGTATAGAAAATGGCTATTATTCCCCACAAACTTTGCTTTTGTGACCAGGAATTTACGTGAAGGAATGACACAAATGCACACCACGTTTTCTCATTGACAATAGGTACATTTCAAAATATCACTGTCCTGGCCGCAAAAGCAAAGTTTGTGGGGAACAATAGCCAGTTTGTGTACTTTTGAGGCATAAGCAATTGAAAAATAACACTTACATTTTTTTTTTGTTACACGGTAATTATGCACGCCAAACACAAAGTTCCCCGTATAGCCTTAGCAGACTTTAGGGGGGCAAGTGCTGTTAGCGAACACCGATGCAGGCAGGCACAGCACACGAGCGGTGTGGGTGGCCAGCATCACGTCCGGCCGCCTCTGTCTCCGCAGTGGCGATGTTCACTACACACCGCGCACCAGGTACTCATTTGAGGCCGAGTCGACCTAGGGGAGGCGCAGGACCTGTTCAGATAATCGTCACCGCTGTTGTCCCGTTCGTAGCGCAGTGTGCGCCAACCACTGCGCCACCACTCCCTACTTGCTTACGTATTAGAGTACTTTACACACGCACACTCTCATACACAAACAAGAACCTTTATCGTAGTTTCAACCAACACACCCTACGTCAAAGTGAGAGAGACACACACACACACGTGTACACGCATACCGAATCAGAACTCTTCATATCGCGTGGCACGTGTTGAACCATCATCAGGCGCGTGCGGTGTGTAAATGTCTTCAGCTGCGTGTGTGAAATGTAATGTAACGTCGAGCTCTTTGTCAATTCCACTGTGCTTGAAGGCCTCTTGCCACGAAGGTCAGTGGGGGTGGAGGAGGAGGAGGAGGATGAGGGAGGAGGAGAGGGAAGATTGATGGAGGACGAACCGCAGGTGAAGGTCGAATGACTGCGAACGGGATGGTTGTAGGAAGGAGTTGAGGAGGAGGATCAGTGGGAAGAGGAATCGGATGGTGGCCGGGAACGTGGTGCGGGAGGAGCAGGAAGAATGGTGACGACGACGACGAGGAGGACGTGAGAGGAGGAGAGAGGAGGGAGGAGAAGAGCGTCGGGGGACTGGGCTCACGCCGCTCAGTTAGCGTTGTCGTCGTCCTCGCTGAGCTCTGCGTGGTCGTCGCACGCCTCCGCCAGCGCGCTCTCGTCGATGTGCTCCAGCGAGTCGCAGCGCTGCAGCGCCAGCTCGGCGAGCCGCACCGACGGGAGGTTGCTCTGCTCCGGGTAGAGCCACGGCTTGTGCTGCGGCTCGTGGCGACGCTTCCACGCCGGGTACTTGACGCACGCCTTGTGGATCCGCTTCATCGCCTGCGCGTGGAACGGTTGGGTGGGGTGGTTGGAGGGGGGGGGGCGTGATGGAGTTGGAGGAGGTTGGAAGCAGGGTCCGCGCAGGTAACGACACTCGGGGTGGTGAAACCGGCTGCTTGGCTCCGACGAGCCGGACGCGGGGTGGTGGGTGGCACGCAGCGACGTCCCAGCGGCAACCTTGCCTCCCCCCCCCCCCCACTATAGTTTCTGAACGTACATTTCCTATATTAAAATGTGTGTGGTTTTTTTTTTTACACAAAAAAATATTTAATTTGTTGAAAAATAAAAGTTAGAGCGGACACGATGGGGTAAGTTCCCTTCGAGCTGGGAGAGTGGACAGCAAGTCGCCTGCAGCCCGGGCCGGATTAACGCGGGGGGGGGGGGGGCTCCCCGTAGGGGCCACAGCCTCGGGCCTGAGGTTTTGAGAAGCCACCACAAATAAAACGAAGAGAGTCGTTACGGCTCCAAAACAGGTAAAAAAAAATCAGCGATTTCCTGCTAAATTGAACATCGAGGTAGTGCTAACACTCCCGTTTCCAGTCTAAGGCCAGTGGTGGCCATTCCATATTCCTATAACAGGGGCGAGTCTGTCCACAGGATGAGATGATGGGCTTATTTAACAACCAAAACGACGGGTTTGAACTCGCAACCTTTCCGATTGCAAGTCGCCCGCTCTACCGCTGAGCTACCCGGTCCAGATGAATCGCAGTGTCGTTGTTGAAACTCCATTACTCTAGCGCTATTATGGATCCATAGCCCCGAGGAGAGGAATGATGGACTTACTTAACAATAACAAGAACACTATGGGGAACCTCATTTGCCAGTAAAAATATGATAATTGTTTTTTTACCCTTCTATCTGGCAACAAAACTGACACCTTTTTACAAGGAGTCATGTTTGCATAGACCGCAATACCTGCAGTCATAATACAAACTGCAGCTACAACAACCACAACGACGATTGGAACTTGTTGACTGGCGCGGGCACGTCGAGATCGTGCCCCGCCGCGAATGGCACCGCCGGCCAAGATAACCCCGGGACTTGCGACCCGCTTGCCGGGCAGACTCGGGGGGGGGAGCGGGGGGGGGGGGACACCCAACTCACTGGCAGCGACTTCCAAGGGACCCCGCGGCTACCGATTTCAAAATACGGGGAGCGAAACGCAAATAGGTGACGTGGCGGTTGCCTGGTGGCCGGTCGAACCCGGCGACACCGACTTTGAAATCCCGCTCACGGCCAGCACGAGTGACGATTCTCTGAACTGGTCCTGGGACTCCCTTAGGTCGACTCGGCCTCAAATGGGTACCTGGTGCGGTGTGTAATAAACGTCGCCACTGGGGACAAAAAAAGGCGGACGGGCGTGGTGCTGGCCACCCACCCCATCGTGCGCCACAGTGCTGGTCTTCATAGGTGTTACTCGCTAGCAGCACTTGCCCCAACAGTCTGTTCGGCTATACGGGGAGGGGGGATCTTTGTCTTTGGTAATGATACGAATGATAATTTGCAGAGTTGTAGACAGGATTGTGGGCGGCAGGGGGGGGGGGGGGCGCCATGTAAGGCGGAGGGACGGGGGTGTGGGGGGTGGATGGTTGGAGGGGCACCCCTCATCGCGAGTGGGAGCCTGCGGATCGCTTCTCCGTGCACCGCATGGCGCGAGCGTCACGCCACAGAACAGCGGGACAGCGCTCTGCCCCCTTACACCGAGCCGGAGCCACTGAAGCCGCCGCCGCCGCCGCTCGCGAACATATATATAAAACAAACACTTTGGCGGCTGGCAGGTGTGAATTCATGGGGAGGATTATGACTAAACTTTTTTTTTTCATTTACACCTACGTGGGGGCGGTGCGAATAAAATGAAAAATTGTACAAGCGAACGTCGGCTCTCGTTTCGGATATGGGAAGCTAATGTTACCTTCGGAGCCAGCATCTGAGAAGCCCGGTTCACCACCCACTTCGGCAAGGAGCCTGGCGATGAGAATCAGTGTCATCGTCATCATTGTAATCATCATCATCATCATCAATGTAATCATTATTCAACCACAATATAATGACCACCCATCACGCCAATCAGCAACATGATCATTGTCGTCGTCATCATCATCACCACCGCCGCCACCATTTATCATCCCCTCCTGTACTGGGGCAGTCCGGTGCCGAGTCACGTTGTGCTGCACAGGGACAGCTGCCCCTGGGGGTGCCCTTCAAATTATGTTAAAGGAGATGCAAGGCACTTTTAGCTTCCGAGGCATTTAAGCAAGCACAATTATTATTTTCATCATCATCATCATAAACTTCACCATTATCACTGCCACCACCATCGTCGGTATCATGGGCATCAATGCGAGACAGACGTTTAAAAAAAAAATATTTCCAGAAAATGTTTTGGTTAAGTCACCATGGTGTGAATACTCTTGTGTTCATGTAAAATATTTTACTGGTAGGAACCTCCTGGTTACACCAGCCCACAGGGGATTATTGTGTCTGTCGTACAGGGAGGGGCTGGGTGGGGAGGGTGGGGCTGGGTGGGGAGGGGAGGATGGGGAGGGGCTGGGTGCAGAGGGTGGGGAGTGGGAGAGGTGGGGAGGGGCTGGTCACCACGTGGTGTCCTTATAAAACTCAAGGTTTAACCTACTCACGCCGGCTTGTGCCCGCCCTCACAGTCGGCCATATTTGCGGAATACACCACGCCGCCGTTGACCCTGGACATTGACCGAGCAACCCAACGTTCCTACCAGCTCCCTCCGCAGGAATGTGTTTTGGGACCAAGCCAGCAGCTATCCTTATTCTTCACACGACGCAGCGTCGAGAGAGCACCACGGTGGCGAGTCGTTACCTCCCTCGCCTGATATACAGTAGGTCCTTGCCTCGATCCTGACCCTGATGCACGTCTATTTTTTAGTCTGCATGTTCTCCCCCGCCCCCCCTGGTCGCGTGGATTTTTCTACGGGTCCTCCGGTTTTTTTTTCCCCGCCACATTTAGATTCACGCGTTTACAGTATTTGACCCGCTATAAACTTCCACACGATAAGCCACTTCGTTGGGCTATCATTTGTGGCCAGGTCGCTTCTGAAAAAAGAGCTACATAGCTCAGTGATAAAATAAAAATAAAATATAATAGTGGTGGTGGTCCGAGCTCAAACCAACCGCCAGAGGACTGCCTATTTCATTACTTTTTGTAAGCTAAGCAGCCTGGAGCCTGGGTCGCGCTTGGGTGGGTGACCACTCAGGAGTTAGGACACCGAGCTGGGTTCAAACTTGCACTTCAGCCACCCGTGTGTCTCAATCATAGCGAGGCGATGGCTTCAGCCCTAGCAGCAAACGAGGGCTAGAATTCTACGGGCCGGAGGGGAAACAGAGATGATGTTGCAATACCGTGCATACAAAGGACACGTCACAGCAAGAGAACGCCCTAGGGAGAAAAGATTGTGGGAAGTAGTCTCGAGTCTGGACTGGAACAGGGGTGGGGTCACAGCAGTGCAGGCAGAGCAATTGGGGGGCGGGCGGGGGGCAGAAGATGACAAGGATGGACATCCCATTGGGTGAAAGTTTACGGAGGGTTTTGACAGAAGACCTTGGTTGCTGGAGTGATGAGCACGTTGGGGAGAGTAGAGCGAGATGAGAGGGGAGGTAGATGAGAGCTCATGTGAGGGAGTGGAGAGAGCGGAGGAGGTAAAAGTCCGAGTCCGTGGAGGATGTTAAAGACGGCGAGTGAGATCTTGCCGTTGATGATGGGCTCGATTGGAGGGATTTAGAGACATTTGAGGTATTTGGGCGATGCTGGTTCATTTATATTCCTCATTCATCGTTTGAAATTTACCAAGAATTTTTTTTTTCGGCTGATATTAACATTCCATCCAGGGGTGGGGATACTTTTGCGACCATTCTGCAAATGTTGTCGCGATGACTGCATGTCCATTTATAATTCGCAAATTGCATCCCGCGTTGAAACATTTACAACCCACAAAAAAACGCATTTAAAAGTCATCCTCGAGCCAACGACGATTTTTCAACATCCGAGGTAAGATAATGGAGGTGCGCTGAAGTAATTAGATATTTTAAATTCAATAAATGCGGTCAAGAATTTTTCTCTCTCTTTTCTATCCGACTTTCCAAAACCAGTCGTTTTGCAATTAGCAAAATGTCTGCTTTGCATTACAAAAGCGAAACCCAATTGTGGCTTCGTTGGGTTTATCCGACAGGACTATTCACGTCCGTGGAACAACACAAGCTGAAGCCAGTTCAAATTATCGGGGTGGGGGGAGGGGAGAGATCCATTTAGAGACGCCCCACTGATCACCTATTCACCCCCCCCACCCCAGCAGGCGACTAAACTCTATGCAAAAAACGACAGCTTCCCATACACGACAGCGAAGAGAGTCAGAACATTTGATGCGTGCATTACAGATCGGTGGGCGACACGGAGAGGAGGGGGGGGGCTTCTTTTAAGTGTAACGTTGTTGCCCGTCATTTTGCTCCCCGTTCATTTGGTGCCGTGCATAGGGCGATCCATTTAGAGACACCCCACTAATTTGCAAGCTCTCTCTCTCTAGCTCTCTCTCTCCCTGGCTCTATATTGTGCAACGTTCGGCTCCACATCTTACGGGCGATATGCGTTAACGGAGGTAATTAATGTATTGAGGTTGGTGGGAGACCCGGTGGATTACGATTTTCACCGTATTATTTTAGCGGGGTGTCTATTAAAAGGATCACCTTGTACCGGCTGCTACAAAAACATGTTTCAACACTTCTGAGAATTTGCAACAATACCGCGAGAAATGTGCCTGCTGCGGGCTCTGGAGACCACCTGGAGAAGATTCCAGGCACGTGTTGACAATGATGGCGAACAATTGGAGACTCTTTGACTTTTTGTCGCTATTAACATGACATTTGTTATCATGTTACAGCGTATTATCCATTCTTTTTCCATTAAAAACGATAGTCCCATGTAAGTGTTAACATTTATAAAGCACCCTGTATTTACTTAGCCGGAGCCAAAAATAAAGGTTTGTGCGTACGGTGACCGTCTGGAACCTTCGCGAATAACTCTGCATGTGTGTGGGGAGGGGAGGGGTCTCTGTCACATTTGAGCATCAAAATTAATCGTGAAATAATGTTTACGTGTGTAAGCTGCGCTGCAAACCTAGCCGCCCGAGTTCGATTCCCCACTCTCAAGGCCAAAACCATTGACGATTATCTGAACTGGTTCTGCGCCTCCCCCGAGGTCGATTTAGCCTCAAGAGTACCCGGTGCGATGTGTAAATATCGAGCCAATTGGGAGACAGGCGGCCAGGCGTGGGTGCTGGCCACCCACCCCCTCCTCGTGTGCCGTTCCCACCTTCATTAGGTGCTCGCTAACGGCACTTTCCCCAACAAGTCTCGAATTGCGATTTAAGTAGGAGCTAGAGATTTTTTGTTAAGCTTCCGTTTGATCCAACCCTTTGCACCTCGTCATTTGGGACATGTTTAGCAATCATCGGGCTAGTGCAGTGAGTGTGCGACAAGTGTATTTATACTTAAAACTATAAAACTAAACTATATTTATTTACCAGGTAAGGCCCACCCAGCCATATAGTTCTTTTTCAGAAGTGACCTGGCCACAAATGATAGCGCAATGAAGTGGATTATCACGTGGAAATGTATCGCAGCGAAATACTCCCAAACGCATGTTTCTCAATGTGAAGGGAAAAACTGGAGCTCCTGGGAGAAAGATTAATGCAACTACGGAGAACGAGACATGCAAACTCCATATATACAGGCGTCAGGGTCGGGATCGAACCCAAGGCCTTCTGTATTCCAGGCGAGGTAGTTAACATCTCACCACGACGGCACCCTCAATGAAGAAGGCTTGTAAAGACGGAGACGCTTACCACAGCGGGTTGCAAAGGGGAAGCTAACATTTGCGGAAACCCCTCCATAAATAACTGCAATCTAAATTTTTTTTTAATCCACGCACAATTTGCATAAGAGGAGCAGACACTTCATTAGCTTTCACTTAATCAAATTCCTTGCGCTGCTGATTCCTAATTGCGAGTGGGCATTATTCCCTGATTTAACATTTTAATTCCCTGTGCTCGCACAAGGAGCTCTGCTCTGATCACTGGATCTGCTCCCCATGGCTGCTGCTGCTGCTGCGTGCAAGGATGACTGCTTGATCCCCCCTCCTCGCCCCCCTTACAGATACGGCATCAGGAACACGACTGCTGTTGCAAGTGGATTCTGCTGCTACTGCCGTAAACATTTGCTTTTGCCACTGCTGATGTGCATTCTGCCGCTGCTGTGAATTTTGCTGTTGCTGTGAATGCTGCTGCTGCTGCTGCAAATCATCCTAATGGCTATTCCCCTGCTGTGTATTGTGTAGTCTGCTCCGAATTATCTTGCTGTGCATTCTTCTGCTGTTGCTCGCTGTGAATGTTGCTGCTGCTGCTGCTGCGATTTCCGTTTCTGCTGTGAATTCTGCAACTGCTGTGACTTCCCCTGCTCTGTATTCTGCTGCTGATGTTGCTGATGTTGCTGATGATGCTGATGATGCTGATGATGCTGCTGATGATGATGCTGATGATGATGCTGTGCGTCGGTTTGTCTGTTACCCAAAAGCGAATATTTAGGCAACTGCTTATATTCTAATTTGAAAACAGTTTAAATATTTAATTGTCAGGCTCCCTTGGTGTAAAATGCATCCTCCAACTGGTACTCTCTCTGGCACATCTATGTACATGCTATGTAGAAGGGCCATTACCTAAAACGTCATTTTAAAAAATATTTTCCTTATAAGGCCACCCACTGACGAACACGTTGAACTGTTTCATCTGCGCTTGTGTACCACTGCCAGTACAGCAGAAGGACCACCGAGTTATTTCGCTCGGTCGCTAAGGGCTCACTCGTGATCGTCAATCCCGTGCGTGTACCGCCGTCGATAGTTTTTCGATCCGTACAAGCCAGTGTTGTTGTTCTTCATTGCCAAAGCCACTGGCGGGGGGGGGGGGGGGGGGGGGGGGGGGGGGG
>CM025633.2:5193748-5237552 GCA_014621495.2 Entosphenus tridentatus
CCCTCCCTCCCTCCCTCCCGCTTGACAAGACCAGCACAGGGCCATGATGATGATGATAATTATAAAACATATCACGAGCACCCAGTTTAATCGTGGGTGGTTAAACCCTGAAAAAAATTAATTTGTCACTCAGTGAAGCTTCCCGAAATAAATGGCATCGTAGGACCGTGAGTGACTCTATCATGGTTGCTGGTGACAATATATTGACGATGGAGATGGTCGTGATGATGATTTCGACACTGATGATGATGATGATGACACTGATGATGATGATGACACTGATGATGTTGATGATGACACTAATGATGATGATGACACTTATGATGATGATGACACTAATGATGATGATGACACTTAGGACGATGATGACATTCACAACTGCTTTGCACCGTGATCTGCTGCCAAATCGCCGGGACTAATGTGTGCTATTAAATGGCAGCGAAAGGGCAGATTCCCCGTGACCTTCAAAGCCTTCCCAAGCGACATGTTTCCATTGTTGTCCTCGTTGTTGTCGTTGCAGAAAGAGCGACTGCTCAGCCGCCCCGCGAGCTCCAGGATGCTAAGCTTGGATCAAGACGGTGCGTGCCTCGCTGCCGTTCCCTACAGCGCCGTGTCCCTCTCCGCAGATCGTGTCCTGAGGAGGAGGAGGAGGAGCTATCGAGTGTGCAGGCGGTGCAGCTGCACCAGGCCCCAGGGGCCAGAGGGGCACAGGAGACAACATTGGACAGGCTGGGGCCCCATTTGATTCCTTGCACCAGGGCCCGTGGCAAACACGCCACGCTACCGGTGGCATCTTTTTTACAATGGCGATTTTCGTTTATGAAGCATCTAGACGTGGCCGCATCTCGAGGCGCTGCAGAAATAGGCAAAGCGTGCAGACTTGAGACGAATTGAAGATTTGTTTCGAATTCGTAATTGTATTCCAGAGAGGAGAGAGTGAGGGTTAGAATGCTGGCGGAGGCGGCGCTGAGAACGTGACGAGACGGCTGTATGGCAAGAGTGTGATACACGGAAACACTTCACAGTGGAGAGTGGGCTTGAAGCATTCACTCATAGCCCGCGGAGAAGGCGAAGGCACTTTTCGAGTCTGGAGTTAAATTCGAGGAGCGATCGGCAGTGAGGATGGGCGCACGAGGGAAGGGAACGAGGAGTGACTTCCCGTTGAGCGTTGTTTGACGGAGGGCCTTGATTGCTGGGCTAGAGAGTGAGCAAGAGAGTGAGCGAGAGAGTGAGCGAGAGGTGAGGGTTTTACCTAAAGCTAAGTTTAAAAATGTAAGAAAGAAAAAAAATACGAAATGATGAACGAAGCAAAGTGCCGAATACACCGAGCATCTTCTTGTTTCCACTGATCGTAAAACAAAGAGAGAGAATGTGGGAGTAGAGCGAGGTGAGAGGTGCCGAGGTGGGTGGGGGTGAGTCTTTGTAGAGTCTTGATAAAGCGTAATCTTGCAGCTGATCCAGTATTGCGATCGGGAACCATGTGCAAGGCTCGGAGTATTGGGGTGTCGTGGCATCATTTGCAAGTGCTGGTGGGAAGGCTGGTGGGCAAGTTTAGACACGCTGATTAAATGTTTGCATTGGAAAAAAAACATGACTAACCCACCGGCGTGGTGGCCCGAGTCAACATGATAGTGGCACGTGCCCCGGCAGAAATGAGGTACCACCGCTGTCGATAAGACTCTTCACGGTGCCAATTTTGTTTTATGCGGTCAATACAAAAAATACGAATTTGTCGGGCGTGATGACGCACGCCTGTCATCCACACGAGGGTTGACGAATCACCAAGATTGGTGAAGCTCTCTGACCTGCTGCGCTGTAAGGTGGCTGGGAGACCGCACTGATTATCTTAGGGTGCTCTAGTTTCCTTCCACTTTTTAAATGAGCGACATATATCGTGGGCTCATGGAGTATGACGGACTAAACGCTCGGGGTGCAAGCGACGCTCACCAAACCCCGCGTGATGTGATAAATTGTCACGATTTGGGGGGACGTGATTTTCGATTTCGAGAATGTATTCTCCCTTTCACGTTTGCGATGAACACGTGATCATGGGTAACACGGTCCCATGAAATAAACGGCATGTATGCGAATCGAACAATTGTATTCTAACGCGAGAGATTCCACACAGAAATGCATCGGAGTCAAAAAATGGCACACGTGTTTTTCAGCATAATGATCAATGTCCACGAATCGACGCTTTGATACACCGAGTAAACGCCCTGATACCGTACATTGCTGCGCTATAGATGGGTCTACAAGAATTCACACCGGCATATGTAATGTAAAAAAAAACCCACAATGACCTTTATTGAAAGACATGAAAGCCCCGTTGAGACTCATTATCTGTTTACACGAGAGATGAGCAATTGCGCTTCCGCAACTGCTTCCAGTTTACAACGATATGTTTCGTCATTGAGTTGGGAGCTCAGTCACATGATGACATTTGTCAGAAATGCGAACGTCGTTTCATAGTATTATTAATAATCATTATTTATTTTACCCAGAAAAGCCACGATTTGTCCTGCAGAATAATTTCCAGGTGGGTCCTGCATTTTAATGTGTTGGCCAATCCCAGTTACATTGTATCGGTTGTTTTTGTTGTGGGAGAACTGGAGAACCTTGAGGAAACTCCATGCAGAACAGGGGGAGAATCGACAACACACGAGTCAGGAATCGAACCCAGGCACTTTTTGCCGTGGGGCACAAGTGTCACCGCTGCGCCATCCTTGCCAGGCCCACAACGCGTCTCATCCCGTCGAAGGGATGGCTTCACTCCACTCGGCTCGCGAATTCGGCCGGTGCCGACCGACATCCAAAGCTCTTCCCTCTCCTCCCTCCCTTGGCAGGCAGCGGCGGCGCGTGGCTGGGCTTGGTGTCGGAGCTGTCGGAGCGAGACTCGCGCCGCCTCGCCGGCTCCCTGCGCCTGCGCCGCGCCACCCTGCAGTCCCGGGGACGCTCGGCGCAGCGCGCCCGTTCCTTCGACACCGACCCCGGCGCCGCCGCCGCCGGCAGCGAGCCGACCCCGTCCTCGTCCGCCGCCGCCGCGACGGAGGGGATGATGGCGGCCCTCGCGCACTGGCGGGGCGGCCTGCCCGCCTGGGCGGACAAGCGGGCGCTGCTCGCCGAGCACCTGGCGCGCGCCGGCCGCTGGGACCTGGCCGCGTCGCTGCAGAGGGGCGAGCTGCTGCCCGGGGTCGCGGCGAGGGGGGTCGCGGGCCGCGCCGTCTCGGCGGACAGGGTCCTGGTTCACGGCGTCGCGCTCGATCGCGTGTAGCCGCGGCGGGTGGGTGGGTGGGTGGGTCGCTCCGGGCCGCAGAGATTGGTAAATGGGTGGAAGAACAATCGGTCGCGCGCGTAGATTCCGTACCGCGTCGCAACACGCATTCGTCCTCGGAAGTATTTGGTTAGCGGTGACGATGCTTTCTAAAGCCGCTGCTCCACGAGACGATGTGATGTGGTGCTTGGCGTGTGCAGCCGCAAGATGATGTCGAGGCCCACCTATGACGTGTGAAATCATCATGGGAACCTCATTTGCCAGTAAAAATATGACAATTATCATATTTTTAATGGCAAATGAGGTTCCCATGGTGTAAATGCTTACCCCGAGCTGATGGTGCATTGTCTTTGAGTTGTGCGCCTTTTGGCATCATCTGGTCCAACCCATGTGAGACTAGGCTCTAAGGAAAGCTGTCTCGGGTGTGGACCAATAAACTTCAAGGACAGTGCACATTATCAGAGTTATGTTTTTTGTTTGCATTATGACTGCAGGTATTGTGGTCTATGCAAACATGACTCCTTGTAAAAAAGTGTCAGTTTTGTTGCCAGATAGAAGGGTAAAAAAACAATTATCGTGTGAAATCATGTTCGCTCCGACTTGTAGCTCTCCATATTTATCGCCACGTTTTTTGGCAACCCTTTGATCAACGTGTTTTTCCTGCAGGGTTAAGTCCCTAATACACTCGAATTTTCGCTCATATTGGATCATCTTTGCGAAGAGAACTGCGACTGCTCCGCATTACAGAGAGAGAGAGAGATGGACACGCAAAGGTCAAAGCTAATGCATTCACACTCCCACTGTGGATAGTGCGCTCAGTGTCGCCCCAACGGGTCTTTGGAAGCCAGGGGCGAAATGCCAGATGAGGCCTCCTCTGCTAAGGCCCTCCTGGCGCCTTTTTCGAGGCCCCCTTGGGACTCCATGGCCTCGATTCCACCGGCAGTTCCTCCGAGTGGTACGTCTATTATGACTGAACCTGCAACAATTCCCCTAGCCCCCCTCCCCCCCCACAGAGTGATTTGATGAGTTGTCATTTTCCGGGGTTGTGATTCGATTGAATGAATCGGCTTCGTTTGTCGCGTCTCACTTGCAAAGTTCCCAGTTTGTGCCGTGAGCCCAGATGTAAAAATTAACCCGTAAAAACAAAGTTTTTCATTATAAATCCTTTATATGCGTGGCGGCTAGAGTCCTCTCGTCCTCTGGCTTGAGATGGCTGCCACCTATGGGTCAGATGAATGCCTGCCACCATTAAGCAATTGGTAATTAAATATAAAAACAATTTTGCCTAAAAAGTGTAAAATTTTGGAATTTTTTTCAGGAAAATACATTGTCACTCACAACGAGTCTGTGTGCAAAATGTCAGCTCGAATGGATCACGGGAAGTGGGTTAAAAAACGACCGAAAGATTTGCACGGTCGTAAGCAAGCAAGTGAACTTAATATAAAGGATTTAAAAAGAGTGCGTTTTCATTCGTGATGATTTACAAAACTTGTAAACGATCTACGTACGGTATTCCCACGCGCTTGCTTGCCATGCACGTATCGCGAGCATAGAAGCAGATTTCAATCGATCAATTGGTGCGTCGTTATCTACATGATTCGAAGCCTGGCTTTTGATGGCTTAGGTGTCACAGCACTGAGATGTAATGCAATGTCGAGAGTCAGTGAAGGAGCACATCAAGATGCTGGGAGCATCTCGAATGCGCCAGTGCCTTCGCATCACGCTGTGCACTTAAATGCATGTGGAGTTCTCGCCTGAAGCGATGAAATCGCATTGCAGAGATCCTGGGTTTGAGATCCGGGTAAATACCCACGGTTAGACTTGGTTCTCAAGTGTAGTTCATTAATGGTCTTCGCCGGTTGCATTTGGATACTGATGTGAATCGAAATTGTAACGTGTTAGATGAATACATTCTTTTTACGACCCTCCTGAAAAATCGTGAGACTCAGCGAGGACTTCCTGCATGGGTGAATACATTTTGAGTTGTTTCACGAGAATTAATAAGATTAACCTGCTTATCTGAGCTAGAGAACAGCATCTGGCTCATGATCATCATCATCATCATCATACGTAGTCAATATTTTGAGTTCATGTGATACTAAAATACCTTTGCTCACGAATGAATGCGTGGACTTTTGTTGATGCTGTGGATGTGTACGTTATGGTGCATCGCTAGCAGTCGATGTCTCAACCTGCCCACGGACATATTCCTGGTCGACTGGGTACAGAGATCATTGTACGTTGCGAAAAGACGGCGGTAGGCGAACAAAGGTCGCCACGCGGACGTGGTACCGGTCATACCAGCCCCCCCCCCCCCCTTATTGTCAAAATAACAGAATCAGAATATGTATTTATACTGGAGGAATCCGATGAGCTATTAAGCTATTTTTCACAGATGTTCAGTCGGGGCGTGTAAGAACGTTACAACAACAAACAGTACAAAAACACGATGGGAGTGCAAAGTACAAGAAAGGTAAACACATCGCCCAAACACGTGCAAATACTACACCAAACCATCCCCATCCTACCAAGCAAATCCCACTGAGCTATGCTGCTCTTAATAGGAGCTCGCAAAGAAGCACCCTGGCAATTTGGGGGGGGTGGGGCACGTGAGAGAGACATTTGATCCATGCACCTTCAAACTTGGTTTCCAATTATGATGAAAAACGACTCCGCTCGCACGAGTTAAAGTAAATGTTGCTTTTGATTTGAAGCTTTCGTGAGTGAAATACATATTTCTAACTACGTGACTTTACCGAAAGAACCAAAGAGTATAAATGTATTCTAGATTTGAAGCTTTCGTGACTGCAAGGATTCATACTCTTAGGTTTTTTCCGTGAAGTTACGTAGGTAAAAATAAATAATAAAAGATAAATTATTCAAATAATAGAAGAAATAATAGAAATAAAATAATAAATCACGACGTTTCGGAGGCAACACAAGCTTCCGTCTTCAGGTGGAACCGTCACAGCACGATTGCTGTATTAAGTAAGATACAGCACGATAGCTGTATCAAGTAAGATACAACACGATAGCTGTATCAAGTAAGATACAGCACGATAGCTGTATCAAGTAAATCGTGCTGTGACGGTTCCACCTGAAGACGGAAGCTTGTGTTGCCTCCGAAACGTCGTGATTTATTATTTTATTTTATTTATATTTCTTTTTATTTATCTTTTATTATTTATTTTTACCTACGTGACTTTACCGAAAGAACCAAAGAGTATAGTATAAATGTATCTTTCTCATTCACCGTCACCGTTTGTGAATGCTGCCCCGTCGCGATGGGGCTAAAGGCTTTTCGATTGCGCCATCTGCCGCCTGGTATGAGACTCGGGGCCCTATGAGCAACGAGCGAAACCGCTCTCTCTCTCTCTGTGTGCTTCACGAAGCAAGGAGGAAAAAATTAACCCGTAAAAACAAAGTTTTTCACTATAAATCCTTTATATGCGTGGCGGCTAGAGTCCTCTCGTCCTCTGGCTTGAGATGGCTGCCACCTATGGGTCAGATGATTGCATGCGAGCATTAAGCAATTGGTAATTAAATATAATATTTTTGTCCTAAAAAGTGTAAAATTTTGGAAACAAATTTTCACGAACATTAATTGTCACTCACAACGAGTCTGTGTGCAAAATGTCAGCTCGAATGGATCACGGGAAGTGGGTTAAAAAACGACCGAAAGATTTGCACGGTCGTAAGCGCGCAAGCAAGTGAACTTAATATAAATGATTTAAAAACCAGGCGTACGCATGGGCCTATTGAACGCTTTCCAGCGCGCGCATGCGCGCGCGTGTTTTTCTTCGGACGTATTTTTTATTGAGCCGTATGGAAGGAAGCTGACTAGTAGCTGTATATATTTGTAAACGGTCTCTTCCTCCGAAAATTCATGACGGTCGTTGTGGAGAAGACATAGTTGACGACGGGAGAGTGTGTCACTGTCGCGCGTCGGATTCCTCGCGTAAAAATAAACATTCTTCTCATTCTGATATCCGTCTCTCCACACACACACACGCACGCAACACACAAAAGTTAGTTTTCCACAACCCTCCATTGCCTCGCGGGAGTGCGTCATTTTCAGCGTGCGTCGCTTCATTGCAAGCAAACTCGCGTCAGCACCACGGCGTTGCTGTCTCAAGCTTACCGATGAGTCACGCTTTGCCGTACGTTGGAACGGGTCCCAGAAAGTGTGCTCCTTGCAAACAAACGCGACTGGAGTAATGCGCCGCTCGCAGGCGATGCGATCAATGGTTTATTTTATTTTAGTAATGTGTAAGGACAGATATGTATGATGGAGACATTGTCTCATTATCGGTATTGCTCTGGCATGGTTCGCTTTGTTCAAGTTTAGGGGGCAAGCCTTTTTGATGCATTAGGCAGAATGTTTTATTGGGGTCAGCCCAATAGCAACACACGTTACGAATCTAACAAAACAACTTCTTATACCAGCGTGGCGATGGCTTATGGGCGCAGATTCCACGACGCCTGTTGTATCAGTCGCGTGACAGATTCAGAAGGCTGAAGTGGAACGCCTCTCAAAACCAGCCACGGGTTCATCCGGACCAACGTTTACGAACGAAAGTAAATGGCGGCTTCATTTTTCGTACGCGCCTAGAATGGTGTCCCGCAACGAAATCTCGCGTTGGAGTCTCCCGGCCAGTTGCACAAATGAGTGCCTTGAGTGTTGATGTCCCGCCGCTCAAAGCGGGCAATCCGCTTTCCTATCGTACGCAACATCACGGGTGAAGTAACTGGGCGAACATCCAAAGGTGCATGCAGCACCATCCTGTGATTACAGAACAGGGTGGTCCAGATGTGTTGGGACCCACACCCCCCCCCCCCATTTAATTCTGTAACACTTACATTTTTTGAAAGGTTTGTTTAAAACATAAATTAATTTGCAAATGGAAAAAAAATGTTAGGTTTAAATTAATAATTGGGGGGGGGGGGGCACAATACATTTGGACCATTACCCTGTAAATGGGCTTGGGCAGGACACGTCGCTCGAAAGGAGTTGATGGTCGAGACTTGCGACGGAGTCGCAGCAAAAGGGAGGAGAGCGACACGGCCGAGAGGACGGAGCCACCGCGGAGATGGAGCGATGAAATCAGCTCCCGTGTGCAGGTGCCACGTGAGTTTATGCGTCACGAGCCCACGATCGAGGGTGTACAGCTCATGGGAATGTCTTTATCCATCAGTGGATTTATTACGGTTAATGATGATGATTCTGATCCCGGGGGGGGCGGGGGGGGGGTTAATCTTCCACGAAGCTCATGGTCCACCCTAGATCGCATTCGCACAAACTATGGCGGTAGATGCGGATACCTGATGGTGCACAAATGGAAAATGTAAAAAAACCTCTCCAGGAGTGATGCGACTGTGGTCACCGAGAACAGAGGCCGCCAAAAATGCGTGACTTCGCAACGCCCCGATCCACAAACACGAAGGGGGACATCGCAGCGGCGTGGCACTAATCCGCGACTCCTCGCGCGGCTATCTGCGCTTGTCCACCTGGAATGTGAAAATGTAAAGTTGCTTTGCTCTGCGTCTACACCAGCGGCCACTGCGATGTGAGACGATTCTGCAAGTGGGCGAGCGGTGGGTGGGGCAGTCCGTGGTTTGCGCTCGGCGCTATGAACCTCGCGAAGCAGAATCTGTTTCCGAACTGCGGTGAACATCAGTGGCGAGTGACATGCGACGGTCGTGCGTTTCAACTCTCCGTCACCAAGCCACCCACGCAGAGCAGCGCGGTGAAGTATGGCACAACAATACCTCGATGACCCACACGGAGAGGGGAGGCCCTCGAGTGAAGTGTATTTCTTTAACCAGGTGACAACTCACGAGACGAGGATGGGCCTCATTTTCAAGGAGTGACCTGGGCCCCAGGGTGACCTGGGCCTCATCCAGCAGTGGATTGACAAAAGGGCTGTACAGGTGTAGAGGAGTAAAATGGGGACGTGACGTCAGGTGTGCCGTTCAGTGCGATGACGTCACGTCTCCTAGGGTACTTAAGGGATACCCCGTGACGTAAGCGGGGTCACTGTGGGAACGGGTAGAGTGAGAAGGGTGAAGAGTGAACCAGTGGGTAGAGAGAGGGGATCGAGTGGTGAGTCTGGGGAGAAGCCGGTGGTAGCCGTAGAGGTGCTTCTCTCTCCGCTCGGTGGAGTCGGCAGAGTCCACGATCCGACACGAGAGAGAGAGAGACCGGAGCTAGCCGGCAGGGACCCGGACTCAGAGTAGGACCCCTGGCCCCTGGGAGTTGTGTACCCTGCTGTGTAATATTGTAACAGCTTTAATAAACCCTGTCGGAAGCCCTTAACTTACCTCCGTCTCCGAGTACGTCCGTGGGAACTTCGCTACACAGGTAACACGTGCACATTGTGACGACAATCTACTCTCTCGTGGTGAATTAAAGGCTGGCGATTAGCGAGTAAAAAGCCTCACTTAGTACGGCGCTATAATTGGTTTGATGAAATCACGCGCCGATTTACACCACTCGACCGCGCTGCAATAATCCGCGTGCCTAATTTCAGCCTAATTGTGATTCTATACTTTCACGACGGAGGTTTTTTTTGTTTTGTTTTGTTTATTTTGACTCGTTTTTTTTTTTACGAATGATCGGTTATTGCAAAGGACGAGGCTCTAATCATCCCGGTGTTTAAAAGCCACACACACAATTAGCCTCTTATCAGTTAACGATAATTATTGGGAAACTAGCCTTTTTGCCCGTCCAAGGACGGGTGTATTGTAGTGAATCTGAAACTTGCAAGCGAAAAGCAAACTGCGACGTGATATATTCATTGCATCCATTCGTGTGCAATTTGTAGGGGAGCGGTGACGCAGACCCATTTCATTTTAAGGTTATAATCCCTTGTTCATCATGACGTCCTTTTTACTTCGATGTCTCAACAGCGTGACGGAGATCACGTGACGTGAGGGTTCTGCCTTTGTAGTGAGGGTTGTCAGTTGACACCGAGGAGGGGGGAGGAGGCGCCACGCCCCCCATGTGGAGTGACGTCACCCGCTAATTATTATGCACGGGGGGGTGGTGTCCATTTGGAGGACGTCACTTTATGTGATTATTAATGAGGGGGCTGTTCGATGTGTAGTGACGTCACCTGCTCATGATTATTAATGAGGGGGGAGGGTGCTCCATGTGGAGTGACGTCAGTCGCTGATTATTATGAATTAGGGGGGGTCCATGTGGAGGACGTAACCTGTTCATGATTATTAATGAGGGGGGCTGGTCGACGTGGAGTGACGTCACGAGCGTTGCACACAGACATTCTTGGCTCATTATAGTAGGTAAAAACAAGGGAGGGGGGGGGTATGTCCATTTGGAGGACGTCACCTGCCCATGATTATTAATAAGGGGGGCTGTTCGATGTGGAGTGACGTCACTTGCAAATGATTATTAATGAGGAGGGGTGTCCATTTGGAGGACGTCTCCTGCTCATGAATATTAATGATGGGGGCTGGTCGATGTGGAGTGACGTCACGAGCGTTAAGGACAGACACTCCTGGGTGATTATAGTAGGTATGTGCAGTCCACTGTCGGCTATATGGGGACAAGTGCTATTCGCGAACACCTATTAAAGCCGGGACGGGACACGATAGGGTGGGTGGTCAACACCATGCCCGGCCACCTTCGTCTCCCGATCGCTTATTTTTGTTTTTACAAATCGTACCAGATACTCATTTGAGGTTGAGTTGACCTAGGGGAGTCCCAGAACCGGTTCAGATAATCGTCGCTGGTGTTGGTGGCCGTGAGCGGGAATCAAACTCTGGCCGCCGGGTTCGTAGCGCAGCGCGCTCACCGCTACAGTGCCACCCACATCCCTCCACCCACACGGACTGACACCATTCACTCGCTGTCGCGCATTACGCAAGGCGCTTCGGCGGCGTTTAATTAGATCGGCGGCTTCCTTCGGACTCGAGCAAAACCGCAGGATGAGAGGCAAGGAGTGAGACATCGCCGAGGTTCGCCTCGCAAACAGCGTCTTCACTGCACAACGATCGCTGCACGCGTAAAGCGATAACGCGCAGTGAGAGAGAGGGGGGGGGGGCGAACACAACCCACGCGTGCACGCGCGCGCAGCCCCAACACGCCGATTGCAGTCTCAGGGGGGAGGCGGTTGTCACAGAATCACACTCATCACGATTGCGTAATCGCTCGTCTTCGGTTGGGTCCGGGGGTTGTGTGAAGGTGGGGGGGGCGGGGGTCCCTGGGCCAATTCCACCGACGAAGAGACGGAGGCGTCAAAATGCGTGCGCGTGTGTGTGTCTCGATGTACACGGCTGTTGTCTATTGTGGGATAGTGGTGGAGGAGGGGTTAACGGGATGCGCTGTCAACCCGGCGATCCGAGTTCCATTTCCGCTTTCGAACCAATAACAGTGGTCATTATCTGAAGCAGTTCTGGGCTTCACCTAGGTTGACTCAGACTTGAGTGAGTACCTGATGAGATGTGTAAACATCAGCACTGGGGAGACAAAGGCGGCCGGAAGTAGCGCTGGTCACCCACCCCCTCGTGTGCCGTGCCGGCCTTCATAGTTGCTACTCGCTAACAGCGCTTGCCCCAATTGTCTGTTCAGGCTATACGGGGGATCTTTGTCTTTGTACGCGTGCACCCAGCCAGTGCACATATAGTAATTGCATCCACACATACACACGTGCTCAACGCACGCGCACACATACACACGCATGTGCCTTACGCACACACACACACGTGCTCAACGCACGCACGCGCACACATACACACGCATGTGCCTTACGCACACACACACGCGCGTACCCCATGTGCACACACGCACGTACCCCACGCGCACACACACACGCACGTGCAGCGCGCGCTCACATACACGCGCGCGCACACACACACGCGTACCCCACGCGCGCACACACACGCACGTGCCTGACGCGCACGCACACACACACACACGTGCCGAACGCACACACACGTGCCGAACGCGCGCGCGCGCGCACACACACACGTGCCACATACACACACGCACGTGCCGCACACGCACACACACACACGCACGCCCCGTGCACGAATAAAAAGCGCGCGACAAGGCGCGCCCCATCTCGCTCGCCCGCAGTCCCCCCGCGGTGGCGCACAGGCTCAGAGCGGCGGCGATGAACCTCGCATCTCTGCTGCCGCTGCTGCCGCTACTGGGAGCGCTCTGACTGGCAAGCCCGCCGTTAAATATAACACTTGATTCATCAGCACCATAATAATATTAATATATACTGTACCCTCTATATATTTCTGTGAGCGAGAGGGAGAGCGGGCAAAGAGGGTAGAGAGATCGGGATGGGGCAAGCGTGCGGACATTCCCTGCTCTGTCGAAGCCATCACTACCACCAGACGGACGAGGCGTGAGTGAGATTTATGTCCCCTCGTAAATGTCTCCGGCTGTGTCTGCGCGCGTGTGTGTCTTTACGCATAACCACACGTGTGTGTCTTAGCGCATAACCGCGCGTGTGCCTATGTGTGTTACGCTTAATTGTGTGTGTGTGTCAGTGTATGCGTGCGCTTGGCACACGCGCGCACGCGTGCATGCATACACGTGGACGAGCACATGATGCACATACGCACGTGCGTACACGAGCGTTTCTTGGTACACGTACACACAGACACACGTATACTCACGCACGCACGCATGCACACACACGCACATATATATGCACTCGATGTAAATGCCATGCACTTGTGTTCATGCCCCCAACAGTCTGTTATTCATGCGTGCATGCAGACACACACACAGAGACATCGCCTGCGTGAACACATAAACGCTCGCTCGCGCGCGCAGACATTACCGTCTAATTTAAACACGGAGACACACACGCGCGCGCCTGTATAACACCCACGTGCATCACGCTCACAATGCAAATGCATAAACACGCACACGCAAACGAACAATTGTTCACGCGCTCGCCGGCACCGCTGCGCGCGGGGACACCGCCGCGCAGCGAAGTGCAGGCAGGAACCCGTGCATGCATGTGCAGCGCGTGCAGTGTCGTACACGCGCGAACGTGCATATAATAGAGCTGTCAGCTGTGAAAGCACAAAGCCGCGCGTGCACAAATACACACGCATAGAGACGCACAGCCCACGGTGGCAATGCGATGGCACGGCGTAGATAGGGGGAGGGAAGGAGGGAGGATTGTCGAGAGCGAATGACATCGCTCGCTCCCGCTACGAGTCGAACCCGGGCGTGCGCGCGGTTGCGGTAAGCGGAGAAGCGTCGGCGGCTGTTGACGCGCGAGGCGGGGGTCTCGGTGCGAGCAGTCAGACACCGCTCCTTTATGTACTTGAGACGATGCGCTCGGAGTGGGGCAGTGTGTCTGCGGCGTGTGTGTGTAGCGATTTGTAATCATCGCCACTCGGGAGACAAAGGCGGCCGGGCGTGGTGCTGGCCAACACACCCCCCCCCCTTCTCTTCTTGCGCCGTGTCGGCCTTCATAGGTGCTCGCTAACAGCACTTGCCCCAACAGTCTGTTCAAGCTATACGAGGGATCTTTGTCTTTGGTTTGTATGTGGGGAGCGGTGCCGCAGTGGTTAGCGCACTGCGCGACGAACCCGGCGACACCGGGTTTACGATTTGCGCGCTCGTGGCCAACACCGGTGACGAATATCCGAACCGGTCCTGGTTCGCACTCAGGGGAGGCCCAGGACCAATCCCCCTCGTGTGCAGTGGCGGCCTTAACGAGTACTCGCTAATTGCACTTGCCCCAACAGTCTGTTGAGGCTATAGGGGGGAGGGATCTTTGTCTTTGTACCAGTGTGTCGGTATACGCCTGTGTATATGTTGGCCTTAATAGCGAGGTAATGAGGGAGTTGCGATGCTTTCGTTACAAAGCGGCTACCTGGTTACAATACCCGGCCACGAATGACACACGATTGGCAAGTGAAATGTGAACGTGTGGCATGGCCTCCCCTAGGGTGGCCTCAGACTAAAATGAACACGAGGGCCGTGCGTAAATATCGATAACAACACAGGAAATCAATCGGATAACCTCAGCCGCTCCTAAACACGCGACGTAAACAAAGGCCGGGCCAAGGTGATAATTAGCGAAGACCTATTCAGAGTCGGCACGGCGTACCATCCTATGGTGTGACGAGCACCATGCCCGACCGCCTTTGTCTTCCCCAGTGCTGTTTACCGTATTTACACACGAGCCCAGATACTCATTTAAGGCTAGGTAGACCTAGAGCGGGGGGGGGGGGTGGGCAGGTTCGGACAAGTTCATAAGAGATCACTCGCCAGACACGATCAGACTCAACCCGCAAGTTTCGTCGTTCCGGTGCTAATAATAACCACTGCGCCACCGCTCCCTCGAGTGACGGTGACTGCAGAGATTCATTTCAACCGCGTCTGTCCGGGGTAGGCAATGCGGAGCATCTTAACAGCTCCCGGCACATCACAGCCGGTATAAACTCTCTCGCTTTTGGCCGTGGCCACTAGTTTACGTGCCTCCTGCATGCTCCGACTGATCTTGAATATATTGAGTGAGACATTCAGTTGCCCGGGTGATTGCGCAGCAAGAGTGGTGTCACTGCCATCCTGCAACCGCTTGCATCGCAGGATCGTGGGAGATGGCTGCTGATTGGGGAGGAGGGCGGAGGGGGCCTTCATCCAGCAGTGGATTGCCCATGGTTGCAGTTTGCTCAATTGTGGCGATGAGAGCAACTTCGATGTTGGGGGAAGCGAGCGAGCCGTGCCTCGTGGTTGCCCGGCTCACAGAGACCTGCGCTGCGGGTAATGGAGCGATGTGCATTTACGTGCCTAATGCTGGAGGATAATGTATCGGAGGGATCGATACGCATGCATGCACACACACACACATATACTGTGTAGACAAAGATCCCCCCGTATAGCCCTGCAAGTGCTGTTACCACCAGACACTCAATGTCAGCTCAGTCGACTGCGGGCCCAGAAATTAAAAAAATATCGAATAATCACCACCGATGTTAGCCGTGGTCGCGAATCGAACTCGGATGGCGAGGGTTTGTATGCCACTGCCGCTCCCCACATCTATAGGTGCATGCATGTGTCGGAGTGAGTGGGTGGGCAGTGGTAACGTGGTGGTTAGTGCACTACGCTACAAACCCGTCCACCTAGATTAGATTGCTGGTCACGACTAACAGCAGTGGCGAGTGATAGAACTATCCCGCGTGCTCCCTGGGAAGACAAAAGCGGCCGGGGCGTGAGTTTTGACCCGTGCGGTGTTTCGGGCTACGTGGTGGCGGGGGTCTTTGTGTTCCTTGGACACATCACGTGGCCTCGACGTGCACCTAGCCTGGCATGAGAGCTGCGGTGACGTCACTGTCACTTCGTGTTTTTTGCGTGCGCACTTTGCCCCTGCAGCAGTTTGGCAAAAGTGCACCGCAACTTGCAACCCCTGTGCTGTGCTCAAGTCCATTAAAGGGTATTTCCGGGATAATTTTCTTAAATTATTTTTGCAATAATTTCGTAATAATTTTTGTCAAGTGATGAAAGGCGAGATTTATTTTTTTAAGATTAAATGTTGCAATTTAATATTTTAAAATGGAAGCGTGAGGTCAGTGGTTGTTGCACCGTGAATTCAGAAACCTAAATTCGATTCCGGGTCACGGCTAACATCAGTGGCGCGTGATATCTGAACAGGTCCTGCCTCCACCTTTCCAATCTCTTCAACTCGCACTGGCGAGCGTGGTGAAGTATGGTCAAACAACCTCGGTGTAAGGAGGCCCTCATCCACCAGTGTATTGACTGCACATGTAAACAAGCCAAAGACAAAATTCCCCATATAGCCTGAACACAGTTTTGGGCCAAGTGCTGTTACCGAGCACCTATGAAGGCCGGCACGGCACACGATGGAGTCGGTTGCCAGCACCACGCCCGATTGGCTTTAGTCTCCAAAGTGGAAATGTGACGATGTATTTACACCGCACCAGGTACTCGTTTTTTAGGCTGAGTCGACCTAGGGGAGGTCCATGCCCGGTTCAGATAATCGTCACCGGTGTTGGTGGCCGTGAACGGGAATCGAACTCGGAGTCGCCGGGTTCGTAGCACAGCGAAATAACCGTTTCTCAGTCTTCTCACGCACGCACGCACATTCGGTCATGTGACACGCGTTGAACGCCAGACCGTGGGATTGGTGGCCGAGGCGTCAACTCGGCGAGAAAGTTTCCTTGCGAGTTGACAGAGAATGCACAGTGGGGAACCATCATGCAGCTCTGCCACGCTCATTTCATATTCCGGCTGGAAACGTAGAGTCCAATGACAGCCAAATTGCTCCCTGCATCCAGATTTTCACTCCACGTTAAAATTGCGACCGCTCTGCTCGGCGCGATGTGATAGATTTGACGTTTCACGCAATGCCCCCTTTTCAGTGAATGTTGTAGCCCTCGGATTGTAACGCACTATATTGGTCGGCATGATTGTCAGACGTTTCGCCCCACGTGCTGGGAGCTTCTGCAGGAACTGAAACGTCGGACATCGTTCCGAGCAATACGCGGCACGACCCGGAAACACATCAGAGAGCTGTAGAGCAGCGCAACCGCGATATCCTAACGTGATCAATTGTGACGTTTTTGTAGTTGGAGATTTCATTTTAGATGGATGGGGGCTCTGAGACAAAGAGTGGCATTTAAGTGAAGTTACTCATCAACAGTTTCGGTTGGACACGCGCCCGTTGTTCATGAGTAAAATGTTATGTGTAAGTAATGTGATTCAAGGCACTGCGAATGATGAATGTGGCGAGGTTGTTTGGCTCGTTAATGTTTGTGAACAGCTGCCAACGCAATCCCTACTTTGTTTCGCTTTTTGTTTATTTTCGTTGGAAGCCAAAATTCTGCGAACACAAGCAGGCCATTACGATTTAGTTCTCATTAAGGTCCACAGCACGGTGGTGGTGGGGGGGGTATTGCCATCACGGTGGCGAGATGTTAACTACCTCGCCTGGTATGCATGGAAATCATCGGTTCAATCCCGACCCTGACGCCTGCTGTATATGTTTGAATGTGTCTCTCCCCGTGGTCGCGTGGATTTTTCTCTGGGTCCTCCGGTTTTTCCCTCCACTCTTTTTTAGAATAAACACGCGTTTAGAGGATTTGGCTGCTGATATAAATTTCCACGTGGTAAGTCAATTCGTTGGGCTATAGTTTGTGACCAGGAAGCCATTGGGCCTTACCTGATTAAAACAAAAACGTTTAGTTTTAGCTTAGTTTTAGATTGTCTGACTACTGTCGGTGGCGCACAGTGTGAGTATGCAGCCGTCTCTTTCAACCCTCGAGCCTAAATGGCTAGGGCTGAAGGGCCCTCCACAGAACTACAATCACAGACCGAATTGACTTGAGCAATGCACGCCGCACGGCTCAATTCCAGCTCGCTCCAGAATCGCGAACGCTGCGGCCGTGGTGGCGTTGGCGGTAATGATGTGCGCGCGCACTCCATCGAGCGAGTCGAATGTAAACGCGATATCACACGACAATGATCTAAGCCAGGGGTCGGCAGCCCCGTGGCTCTGGAGCCGCGTGCGGCTCTCTAAGTGACTGCTTCGTGCCGTTATTTATTAAGGCGGCTTGTATTCACCACGCAGTGAATTGCGGCTTTTGAAATGTTGAGTTTCTTTACCGAATTCGAAAAGAAATATTTTTTTGGGGTTATTTTTGTGGTCGGCCTCTGATCTAAACCAATGTTTCCCCGAACACGATCACTCACCGCCCACCACGGCGAGTCTCTCCAGAGTGTTTTACCCCCCCCTCCCCCAAAATGTTTTTTTCAATTGTTAGAAGCTGCACGCGGCCGATGATTAGTAAACAAAAACAACGCGTCCCACGCTATAATCTGAGCGCCAATTGAAGTCCTTTCGATAGTCAATTTAAATTATTTAGTGACGTTGCTTTGGCAGTGGTGCACAAGAACGATTAGCAAAACAACTCAACATATTCATCAATAACATTGTTGTCTTAGAAAGTATATACATTACATTGGTGGTGTTTTGGGCTGCAATCTGCTTTGAAGAAGGGTCATGGCACGAAACGTCGCCTACTACATTTTTTATTTGAACCCAGTGTTATTAAATTTGTATATGCAGTGTTCGTACGTGTGGTACAACGTGCCAAATTCAATCAGTTCAAATTGTGAAATCCCGTCCCACGTCACGTGATATGGGGGTTTGGCAATCATCGGGAAAGTGCAGTGCGTAATGATGTAATTTGTGTGTGAGCCGAGGGAAATCGGTAAACCCAGAAATGCGCCTAGCAGCGGCGTTCGAGGAACGAAGTTTGGGAATCCTTGATGTGAGCAAACAAACGGTGCTCTTCATGGTATGTTCGTGGTTATTCTAATGGCAACGCCGCTGAGCAATCCAGGTCGACAGACCAGGACCGCTGCTTCAAGCTCCCCACAGAGAGAAGAGAATCACAGGACCACAGCTGGAAGATGCGTGCAGGATGAAAGTTTATGATCGCGGCCGGGGGGCAGTGTTTTCTTTAGCTCACTGGGCCTTACGAGTTGATATAAAGTCTGAGTATTTAAGCAAAGAGTGACAGAGGTCGCAAACGGGTTTTGATTCCTTACCCGTACCCGTACCCGGCCGCACCAGGGTCGCAAACGGGTACCCGTACCCGTATCCGGCCGTACCCGTACCCTACCCGTACCCGGCCAGGTACGGGTAGGGTACGGGTATCGGGTACCTGATTGCGACCTCTGGGATGAAGCCATGTTGCAGGCGCGGGTGGGTTGATTCTAGGAACTTGAATTGTGAGAAGAGACAAGACGTTGGGAAATGAGTGACAAACGGTGACTCACCAGTGACTCACGGTCTACCCGTACCCGTACCCGGCCGCACCAGGGTCGTAAACGGGTACCCATACCCGTACCCGGCCGGGTACGGGTAGCTGGGTATCGGGTAGGGTACGGGTATCGGGTACCCGGTTGCGACCTCTGAAGAGTGATGCGAGTCTGGAACAGGCTGCCCTGCCACCCATGTGGCGGAAGCTGGAATCTTCACGCAAACGCCTCCATGAGATTTTAGACTCGATCTGCCACTAACAACCGAAGGAGCTCGATGGACCGAATTCCCCTCTCTTGTTTGTAAACATTGCTCACGTTCTTATGTTCTTACATTTGCCAAGGAATGCATCACCGAATCTCGGCGCACTTTTTCAGGAGGGATGTTTGTCCGTAAGTGGGAAGAAAGCGGAGGGAGAGACACTCAGCACTGCCATCTCCTGACCACACTTCCACAGCCCTACACCTGCAACACCGGGCAAACCCTGGCCACCACCCATTCAAGTACCAGGCGCGGTCAATCCAACTTAGCGTGAAAATATCTGACAAGATCACGTGCATTTCAGGGTGATTCGAGTAACACACTTTTAAAAATTTTCACACCAACACGAAACTCGCAATGACTTAAACTGATATCATACTTACACTTCTACGTCGTCAAATCTACTGGCGGATGAAGGCCTCGCAGTCGTGTCCATAACGGCAATTTAACAGCCAGAATCACAGGAAATAGAGAGACAATCAAACACATTTCAATGCAATTTCACCCTGCGGTGGGGTTGGCCGGTGGGCAGATTGGCGGCCGGCGACTTGAACACCACACACGCACGCAACCTCGATCGGTGCGTCTCATTTAACCCATGATGATGATGATCCATAATACAGATGGGGTTTTTTGGGGGGTTATATCGCGTAAATATGCATTTGTCGTTAAACCCGCCACCACCCGACACAGCCAATTAGTAAGGTTTGTCACGTAAACAGAACGTGGCCAATTCGTTACTAGTACAACAGCACCGGTGTGTTGGAGAGCAAATCCGCAACATTTACAATCTGAGTACGACGTTTCGCCAGATTTGTGGAGAAATCCTCCTGTTTCGTTCCTTATCATTAAAAATGTTCCTCATCCGTTCCTCGTCGTCATAAATGATGATGATGTTGCTGTCACTTTGGACAGTGGGGGGGTTTTAATCTTGACACGCATAGCGACAACATGTGCACGCTCAAAGACAAAGCTCCCCCGTATAGCCTGTAACAGATTGTTGGGGCAAGCGCTGTTAGCGAGTCAGCACCTACGAAGGCCGACACGGCGCCACGAGGGGGTGGGGTTGGGTGTCCAGGGACACGCCCGGCCGCCTTCGTCTCACTCGGGGCGATGTTTACGCACCGCGCGAGGCCGAGCCGAGGGGGAGGCCCAGGCAGAGGCGTAGCTAGGGGGGGGGGGGGGGGGGGGGGGGGGGGGGGGTACATATGACCCCGGGCGCCAAGGTAAAGGGGCGCCAAAATGAGGCTTACAACGTTACATTATAACTTATTGCGGCGGGCGCAGCAGCCTGAAACTACTGCACAAATCTGCACCTCAACCTAAAAGTCATGTCATTACATTTTGGTAAGTGATTAAACGGGGGGAGGAGGGGGGGCGCCAATTTTATAGTTCGTCCTCGGGCGCAAAATATCCTAGCTACGCCACTGGGCCCAGGACCGGTTCACACGGGCAACGAGGATCGCTGCATCGCTTTCCCCCGCCCCCCCCACTGCTCCAGTCAATTTTCACTCCACTCCACGAGCCCCCTTGCTTAGTCGGGAATCCATGAGTTCGTCATCAGCCAGACGGGACACGGCCACCCGTAGTGGTGGGGGGGGGGGGGGGGGGGGGGGGGGGGGGGGGGGGGAGATCAGTGTCAGCAGTTGGCCATCGCGTGGGTTGGTTGCGCGCGACAAGGTGAAAATGACACTCGATGTTGAATTTTAGTTCCAGGACGAAATCACCACCGCGGCGAGTATTGGTGGTGGGGGGGGGGGGTGTACTGACGTGTGGGCTTCGTTGTAATCGCCCGGCAAAGCGCTCGTCTCAAATCTAAAGGTCTGGAGAAGGTCCGTCAAACAAAAGCGAATCGTTGGAGCCTCCGCTAACGTGTCTGCACGAGCGACAACCACGCACCGATACCACCACCACCAACCAACCACCACCACCACCACCAACCATCACCAACGACAACAACCAAAAGGCACAGGAGTCGTAGGCGATGTGAGCACCAGAGGGCAGTGCCGCGTAACCCGTTCCGTAACTCTCCACCGTCTTCACCAACCAGCACTGACCAGCGTGGGGAAGTATGGTCGGATAACCATCGCCCCCCGACCCCCTTGCCTTCATCTAGCAGTGGACTGGCAAACGGGATGTGTTGCACGTCCCACGTGGTGAGGGTAAAGCGTCGCACGACGCGGCCCGCAGTTTTCCCGAACTTGTTCATCTTATTAAAGTACCAACCACGTCGTTACGCGCTTGCACGGGCCCTATGATAGATACGTAAGTAATTCTTAAATCAGCAGCGGCAGGATCGATTGGTTAAGACTCAAGCGTTGGCGGTTCAGGTTGCGTAACAGGTGGGACGCAATGTTATCCGTCAGTTGGCAAAATGGGAATCAGTGTGAGCCCTTTGATGTGTCATTTCACTCACGGAATTTGATGCTGGCCACTTGGGTTCAACAGCAACAACGTGGCAACAGACGACGCAACGACAGCACGTGCAACGTGCGGTAAGAAAAGCACACAACACTCACGGCCTCAAGAAATATGCGAAACCACCACAACCACCAGTTCCCGAGAAACTGCACCGTGGTCATCTTTGTTTGAAGCCACCGTCGAAACACATTGAGCGCAGGGTGACTTAACCTACACACGTAGAGAGCGAGACGGGGGAACATAGACATAGAGTAGGGAGAGAAGGGGTAGAGAGAAAGGGGGGTAGAGAGAGGGGGTAGAGAGAGAGAGAGGCAAGGGGCAAGAAGAAAGAGCAGAGCTTGAAATCTTTCATTAAATCTTTCATTTAAACAGGAAGGGGGGGGGGGCACATAAAGCAAAGCATAAAAAAAACAAATAAATGATGAACGAAGCAAAGTGCCGACTACACCGAGCATCTTCTTGTTTCCTCTGATCGTAAAAAATAAAAGCGAGCGAGACGAACTCTGGGCCGCCGGGCTCGCGTGAAGATGCCTTTCAGCTCGTCGTCGGATTGAGCTGGGGTTGCTCCTGCAACTTCCCGCACGGTTCAATAGGTGGCGATTGCTCGCCTCTGCCTTGAGCAGAGGCGAGGACGGAGCGACAATCGCTCTCGTCCTCTGGCCCACCCCCGACATCGATCATTCGCTGACCGCTTGAGAGACATTCGTCAAATTCATATTCTTGGGTTTTTTCGGTAAAGTCACGTAGGTAATTTTTTTTTATTAAAATTAATAAAAGTAAAATTTAAAAAAATCGCGACGTTTCGGAGGTAACACAAGCTTCCGTCTTCAGGTGGAACCGTCACAGCACGCTTGCTGTATCAAGTAAAAAAATTAACCCGTAAAAACAAAGTTTTTCACTATAAATCCTTTATATGCGTGGCGGCTAGAGTTCTCTCGTCCTCTGGCTTGAGATGGCTGCCACCGATGGGTCAGATGATTGCCTGCCGCCATTAAGCAATTGGTAATTAAATATAAAACATTTTTGCCTAAAAAGTGTAAAATTTTGGAAAAACATTTTCACGAAAGTAAATTGTCACGCACAACGAGTCTGTGTGCAAAATGTCAGCTCGATTGGATCACGGGAAGTGGGTTAAAAAACGACCGCAAGATTTGCACGGTCGTAAGCGCACAAGCAAGCAAGCAAGTGAACTTAATATAAAGGATTTAAAAAAGACATTCGTCAAGTTACACCTGGGAGGTTGCCGATCAACTCTCGAGCTAGGAAAGGGAACGGATAAGTTTGGCGGAGAGGCATGACGGAGCTGAGCAGGCAGCCAGTTCGCGTGAGCGGTTCACGTTCCTCGCGGCCTTGCATGGACACCCACGTGCCAGGGACGAGACGGTGCTCATTCCTGACACGGACTAATCCCGTTGTCAATTTACTGGTGGATGATGGCGTTCCCAACTCGTTCTGGGCCGTGGCGTTTTATTTGATCATACTTCACCGCGCTAGTCAGAACGGGCTGTTGAAATCGGTGTTTATTTATTGATACGACAAAATTAATAATAATAATAAAATACCATCCAAATCTTGTTTTGTTTCGAATGAACAACGAGCATTGTAGACAAGCCCAATAGTTGCAAATCAACAGCAATTAGATTACACCCATGCGTCTTGCTTTGTGGAAATAAAATAAGCAATCAATAGGGTGTACATTAAAAAGGTACTCGCGTAACACGTGCTGTGTGAGTATTCCGATCTCATTTCATCATCATCATCATCACCACCATCATTGCCAGCCGTGATGTATCCACTGCTGGATTAAGGCATTAAAAAACACGGGAGCGCTAAATTTGACGTTAAGATTTTACAATCCCATGGCCGTCTCCTGGCACCTGTAAATGTTGGTCGCGAGGATCAACGGGACCAGAACACATTCCTGCGGAGGGAGCTGGTAGGAACGTTGGGTTGCTCGGTCAATGACCAGGGTCAATGTTGGCGTGATGTATTCCGCAAATATGCCCGATTGTGAGGGCGGGCACAAGCCGGCGTGAGTAGGTTGAACGTTGAGTTTTATAAGGGCACCACGGGGTGACCAGCCCCTCCTCACCCAGCCCCACCCCCCCACCCCCCACCCAGCCCCACCCTCCCCACCCCGCCCCCCGCCACCCTCCCCTCCCCGCCCCTCCCCCCCCTCCCCCCCCCGGCCCACTCTTCCCACCCAGCCCTTCCCCATCCTCCCCTCCCCACCCAGCCTCTCCCTCCTCACCCAGCCCCTCCCTGCACGACGGACACAATAATCCCCTGTGGGCTGGTGGAACCAGTGGGTTCCTACCAGTACCAATGGGAACAATTCGAGGATACGCGAGCACGTGGACAATCCGGGTTGAGTAAATATTTTATTCTACCGTCGACCACGCGTGTTAGATAAAAAATATATAAAAAATAAATGAATCCGATAAACGTCCCGACCCCGAACACTCCTCAAATTAGTCTCGAGGCTTTGCGAGGCTTTTCAGGGTAAAGACCATTACGACTTGTGCGTCTACACATATATTCAACGTCAACTCTTGTTATTTTGGTGAGGTTACGGATGGATCGCTTGATGCCTTGCGCCGTATATATTACATTACGCACGCCTTCTGTGGCTATTCGCGAAAATTGCAAAACTAAAAAAAACAATCGCCAGGAAACTCACCCCCACAGCTCATACATCTCACGCCCCATATCGGTATAGTCTTGTGGATGAGGCGATGCATATTAACAGCTTTACAATATCTTCTTGGTTCTTTCGGTAAAGTCACGTAGAATGGAAATAATAAAATAATAATAAAATAATAAAATAATTCTCACGACGTTTCGGCCACAACGCAAGCAGCCGTCCTCAGGCGAAGACCAGGTCTGTCGGGGAGACAGCGTCTGAATTAAACAACACCACGATTTGAGCGTATATTTAAGCTGGGTTGGAAGGTGGGAAGGTGCGCCTTGAGAAAACCCAGCTTAATATACGCTCCAAGCGTGGTGTTGTTTCATTCAGACGCTGTCTCCCCGACAGACCTGGTCTTCACCTGAGGACGGCTGCTTGCGTTGTGGCCGAAACGTCGTGAGAATTATTTTATTATGTTTAATTTATTATTATTTTATTATTTCCATTCTACGTGACTTTACCCAAAGAACCAAGAAGATGAATCCCAGCAGTCACGAAAGCTTTAAATCGAGCTTTACAATAACCGATACTATGAGACGAAATTAACGCTGCTGCTGCTGCTGCTGAGTATCAGCGGCGATAATCGCGCTCGGGTCTGCGTGGTGTCCGAGGGTCACATTTCCCTTCTTGCGGCCTAAGTCTCTCGGTCGAATCCTCACAAGGGAATGCTCTAGTAATGGCCTGGCTTAGCAGCTTGTTTCAATTATTTTAGCTGCGTGGGGGACGTGGCGGGGGGTGGAGGGGTGGTGGTGATACGGTCAACGTAAGTTCAGAACGGAGCATAGGTTGAGCCAGGGGGAGAAGTGGCTCGTGTTGGTTGTGTTGGGGAACAGGATACCTACCCCCTCCCCCCACCACCACCACCACGAGGTTTATATTTAACATCAATGAAACGAGCCGCGCGCAGCCCCCTAGAAGGACGCGACTGCGCTTCGATACTCTTCCCGTGGCACTGCGGAATTGTCGCACCCTCGCTTCACTCCACCGCGAGCTACCCCCAGCAGGTCTCCAATGCCCCCTCCGCCCCCCCCCACCCCCCCACCGTCCCCCCTGCACGTGAGCGATCGTCGTTAACAACGGCAATTTGTCTATGCAATGATCAATACTTTGCCACGCTGGTGAGCACAGATGGGTGTTGGGGTGGTGAGTGGAGGAGGTTACGACCGATTCAGATATCGCTCGCTGCTGATGGTATCTGTCGCCACGAATCAAATTCACGCGGTCGGTTTCGTAACGCGGTGCGCTAACCGCTGCGCCACTGCTCAATCACCACTGCTAAATGCATCATCATCATCATCATCGTCACGCTCCCGCGAGGTGTCCCACTGCACATTTCGCAATTTGTTTTCACTTTCCTCTGCCCCGTGCCAACACGCGCGAGTCGTGGCCACATCTCTCTGCCACCGATCTCTCGTGATGTCGTCGGGCCATTTCTCTGCGAGGTCTTCCTCTCGCAAATTGAAACATCGCGTCCGAAAAACCCGAGAACGTCTCAGGCCGCGTGGACGTCGCGTTCCAAACAACGCGAGGTGAGCAGCGGCGTTACTCCGCGCGCAAGAAGCCGCCACCGCCACGCGCCTCGAGCCCCACGCGCGCGCCGAGTGTCCACCGTGATCGTCGGCGTTACGGGTTTCCGATCGGATCGCGATATGATGGCAACTTCGAACCGGGAGAGTCCCTCGATGTTCAGTTGGAGGGGGTCCTTGTCCCAGGGCCTATATCTGGCGCGTCGCTCTTTGGCCCGGGAGAGGAGCCGTTGGCGTGGCTTTTGTTGTTGTTGTTATTGTTGTTGTCGCTCTGGAGACTCGTGGATCGATTATCGATGATCGATGTTCGGTCGCCGCGTTGATGGCATTCGTCGTGATTTATCACCGAACAGAGTGGGGCCCCGTGACGGCTGCCATCTTCTACTCCGCATTTTAATTGTGATGCGTAATGAGTGTAGGTAGCGATTGGGATGGAAGTGGAAGGGCAACGAGAGTTTGTGGGAATTTAAAACAATATATATTAAGAGTGTTATTGGGACGTGACTAGTCAACGGCAGAAGGGAGAAGTGAGTTCTCAAGTTTGGCATTGAATGGGGACGAGGAAAATTCGTCCACCGCTTTTGAGGATGCGGGTAGAGATGGAGTGAGTGTGCGCGCGTGAGACGCACACACACGTGCACGCGCGTGAGACGCACACACACACGTGCACGCGCGCGTGTGCGCGTGAATCCACCCTTCCTTTCGGAGCAACGTCGCGCCCCCTACAACTAAATTAAGTGGTGTCACACGCAATGGCCGACCGCTCGCTACCCCGCAAATGTAATATTTTTTTGGGGAAGTTATTTGGCAATTAAAATCACGACGTTTCGGAGGCAACACAAGTCTCCGTCATCAGGTGGGACCGTCACAGCCAGATTTGCTGTTGCCTCCGAAACGTGGTGATTTGTATTATTTTATTTTTTATTTCTTTTAATTACATTTTTTACCTACGTGACTTTACCGAAAAAACTAAGAGTATGAATACTTGCAGTCACGAAAGCTTCAAATCTATAATTATTTGCCAATTCACGAGGAGACAAAGGCGGCCGGGCGTGGTGCTGGCCACCCACCCACTGGTGTGCCGTGCCTCCCTTCACAGCCGCTCGCGAACAGCACTTGACACAACAGTCTCTTAATGGCGATACGGCCGCGGACTATTAATGAAGCATGTCTTCATTTGCAGGGTGCTCGCGACTCCGTTGAATGCTGCGCTCAGTCGAATCGTGCACAGTCGAGACGTTGCGTTGTTAATTAACGACATCACAAGCGCCTCGGCTTTATACTCGGATACTTGTTCGCTTTTCCTCCCTTTAGGCATGGATTTTAGAATTTATTTTGGCGCGATGCACAGCGCCTTGAGTGCCTCGTCGAAGAGGCGCTTTGTGAGTGGAAATTATTATTATTATTCGCGTGTTGCAGAAAAGTGGGGAGCGGTAGTGTAGCGGTTAGCGCGCTGCGCTATGAACCCGGCCACCCGAGTTCGATTCCCGCTCACGGCCAACACCAGTGACGAATTATCTGAACCGGTCCTGGGCCTCCCCTAGGTCGGCTCAGCCTCAAATAAGTACCTTGTGCGGTGTGGAAACATCACCACTAGGGAGACAAAGGCGGTCGGGCGTGGTGCTGGCCACCCACCCCCTTGTGTACCGTTGCGGCCTTCATAGGTGCTCGCTACAGTCTGTTAAGGCTATATGGGGGATCTTTGTGTGTACACACGTGTACACACGTGTACACACGTGTGTACACGTGTGTGCACTGCTGTACGAGGGACGTCTCACGCCGCGCAGCTTCTGGGTGTATATTTGACCACACGACACTAAGCGGGGGTGGTGAGTGCGGGGAGCATAGACGCTGGAGTCATAGTACATTACAACGATGTACTGCCCACACAACGTGTTTCTGCACCAGCCTACAGCGACCTGTTCATGCGCTAGCCAGGCTCAACTCCCCCCAACCCCCGGCTTAGCTTCGGAGATCTGATGGGGGTGATTTGGTCACGGGCGCGCATTAATTGCACCGCACGTGCAAAGTGCGATCTTCTTGCGCGTGAATGTGATAAGCCGGGCGTGGATAGGCTCACACGAGAGGGTGAGTGAGCACGGTGGGCGGGTGACTCGTCCGGCCGCCGTACCGCCAATCCTTGCGCGCAAGTTTTAGGCCACCTCAGGTGCTAACGGCGCTTTGCAAATAATCCGCATTTTTGTTGAGACTTGAGGAGGAATCCGATGAGCTCTGAAGCTCCTTTCGCACAGATTTCCAGAAGGGTGGGGGTGGGTGGGGGGGTCAGAATGTTACAATAACAAACAAAGCAGTCTGTATGACTGGATGTATGGGGGATCATTGTATATTGGTTTGTGTGTACAAGTCAGGACGCATAGCGGTTATTTAATTTATTTTAACACTGGCATTAAACCACTGTAATTGTTTATTCGTAAAATATGTTAAATGATCTATTATCATTATTAATATCTTTTTTTCTTCTTCCCTTTCACATGACATTTAAAAATGGAAAGAGATTTGACAAAAGACGAACGAGTTTAATTATATTTGTTTAACGTCTGTTTAATTCGATGATTTTTTTATGTATGCTAAAGTAGGCAGCTGCGATCTCACAAAAGTCATCAATTCATTGAAAAATTAGAATGCACACATCATGCATTCATGTGAATGGAAGTCAGTTTGAACATTTGTTAAAGTAAATTTAATACATCTTTGTGATTTCTTTCTTTCAAATAAAATATAATAACCACGCGTGTCCTGACTTATGAGCCACCCTGTAAAATTTAAACTCAATCGTCACTGCTGGATGAAGGCCTCCTACGCGAGTCGCCGACATCGCTCACCCTCCTGCGATGTAATAATCAGCACATAGCCGCTGCACTTGGGCTCATTTAATCGCTCCATCTCCGCGGAGAGCGTGTGACCTCCGGCGCGTTTCCATCCCTTGGCTGTCACTCCATCATCATTGTCCACAACCGACCATCATCCCTTCTAGCGACGTGTCCTGCCCAAACACTTTCATTTTTTTCCTCCTCAACAGTCAAAATAACGAACATTCTTTGCACCACGTTCTTTCGTATGCATATACGGATGTTGGCCTTCTTTCGCACCGTACGTAGCCAACCGTGCCAATCTAAATCTTCGCAATGTTAGGTAATTATTATTTGTGAAAACTCCCTCCGCCCTGTGCTATTGAACGTGCTTCTCTCCATTTCTTTGGACACCCCTATCACCTTCCTGCCTTGTCTCCAGCCGTCACACCGCATCTTTCTTTACCTGCCGCTTGGCCTCTTGCCCAGCCTCCTTCCTGGCATGAGTTCCTTCATCGAGGGCTGACCTCTGAGAATTGCGTGATCCCCGTTCTGGGTTGTTCTAACCATACGGCAACATTCAACACGTTCGTTAATCACGCTTTGGTGGAATTAAATAAAGCATGTATTACGTGACGTTTTGGATAATGGCCCTTCTGCATTGCACAAACACGCTATACCATTACTATGCACACTTCTTCTCTCATCCTTAAATTGCTCTGCAACTTTACTCGTCTTTCTGTCTCGCCATCACGATGCATCATGTTTCATTTCAGCCGGGACACTCCGGATCGCTGTCCCGGGAATTAGTTTTCCACGCCACATCCACCTCTCCTTATTTGGGCGTCATAATTTTTCGTATGAATCTGTTTATAGACCAATAAGAAAACAGAGCACAATAATGAAGCATTGTTATGGACAGGCATAGATTGCACTCTCGTGGTAGTGCCTTACGCCGACAATTAAACTAAACTAGAGCTATTTTTCTTTTACCATGTAAGGCCCACTGAGCTACATAGCTCTGTTTAAGAAGCGACCTGGTCACAAAATATAGCTCAACGAAGTGGCTTATCACGTGGAATTTCACAGCAGCCAGATACTCTCAACGCGTGTTGATTCTAAATGTGGAGGGAAAGCCGGGGCACCCGGAGAGAAATCCATGCGACCACGGGGAGAACATCCAAACTCCAAATATAAAGGTGTCAGGGTCGGGATCGAACCCACGGACCTTCTGCATACCATGCGAGGTCAATTAACATCTCCTACTCCAAGCCAGCCTATAGTAGTGTAACGACGACTTGACACACGTCTCTTGAGATGGCACTTTATTGAAGACACGTTCACTTGACATCAGGCCGAGACCCCCACTGCAACAGCCCCGAGTCTCCCACACATCTCCCCCTTATATACCGACACGAGGCCACGCCCCCCCTCTAGATCATTCTCGCTGACTCTGGACGCTCGCTCCACCGGCAGACTCCACCGTCCTCTTCCGTCACCTGACCACGCTCCCTTCTCGAACATTCCACGTAGCCACCAGTCCCTTCGCACTCACAACTGATACCCCTGCTGTCATTACCTCCCGTGGCCACTAGTGCACTCGTACCGAAGGCTGACTCCCCTGTCATTACCTCCCGTGGCCACTAGTGCACTCGTACTGAAGGCTGACTCCCCTGTCATTACCTCCCGTGGCCACTAGTCCCCACATACCGCATGCAGGCTCTATTGTCATTATAGTAGCATTCGGGTGGGTGAGAAATGTAAGCGCTGTGTATACAAATGTGCAACACGTATTGGGTTGTGGAATTGGAGGGAGGGAGGGGGGCATGCCTTGCGGAATTTAAAATACACGGCCCCTCCCACCCCTGCTCTCTGCAAGCCTCTTCCCTGCAGCTGTCCTACGACAGCGCTGTGAGTGAGTGGACGTGAGCACCTGTCGACAAGAGTATTAGGAGAAGCTTCGTGGCGGTTGTAAGAAGTGGGGGGACCGCGCACGTGGCAAATTTTTTTGCATACACACACACACACACGTGGTAGCGTTAGGGCAGCGGTGACGCAGTGGTTAGCGCACTGCGCTGTGAACCCGACGACCTGCGTTCGACTCCGACCCATGGCACACACCGGTGGCGAGTGGCGATCTGAACCGCACCGACCAGCGTGGTGAAGTATGGTCAAACACCCCCTCTCCGACCGACTCGCCGCCACCGTTGCCGACACGATGCAAGGGAGGCCTTCGTCAATTGTTGTACCGAGACTGACTGGAGATGGATTTGTTTTCCTCCACGTGATGAAATGTTGCAATATCCCTGTATCGGGGCAATTGGCCGACGGAGTGATTTGGCTGTCTTAAGCTGACATTTTCAAGAGGGCCCTGGCTCCCTTTGAGGGTTTTGGGGGGGGGGGCAGTCACTGAATTTGTCGTCGTGAGCGCCAGGAACCTGGAGGAACTCATTGTCTTTCGTTTTGTTCTCGCAGAGAGGCCCCCCCAAAGATCCAAGGCGCCAAACAGCCAGCAACGAACGTGACTTGACATGACGCTGGATAAAGAGTGAATGCGTTTCTTCGATTGAGCACGATTATCAGGACATTTGAAAACTCAGCAGGAAAATAACAAGATGCTGTCTTCGTGTGCCCGTCTTACGACGTGGGGAGCGGTAGTGCAGCGGTTAACGTGATGCGCTCGATTCTCGCTCACGGCTACTAACACCAGTGACGATGACCTGAAACCGGTCCTGGGACTCTCCTAGGCCGACTCGGCCTCAAATGAGTAACTGGTGCGGTGTGTATACATCGCCACTCGGGAGACAAAGGCGGCTGGGCATTGTGCTGGCCACTCACACCCCCTCGTGTGCCCTTGCCGGCCTTCATAGGTGCTTACTATCAGCACTTGCCCCAACAGCCTTGTTAAGGCTATATGGGGGAGGGGGGGGGGCACCTTTGTCTGTGTGTCTAAATTATGATACCCGATGTTTAAAAATGAGAAGTCAATTTGTGTACTTCCACATTTTAATCAGCAGGAACCTGCGGTTGTTGTTTTTTGTTAAGGAAATTTCACTTCAGCCTTTCGCAGTCTGCCGCGTGAATGATAAAAAAGAACACACAAATACTCACCACGTGACCCCCCCAAGCGTTCCCCGCAGACCTCGCAGTGAGACGCGAATGTGCGTGAGTGACAACGTTTCGGGAAATGGCCCTTCAGCACTGCACATGCATGCTATACAATTACCGTACACACATCTTCACGCGTCATTAAATTTGCACTGCTGCTTATTCATGTCTCTGTCTCCCCGTCACTATGCACAATGTTTAACTTTAGTCGGGACACTCCGCATCGCTCTCCCGGGGAATTATTTTGCCACGCCACATCCATCTCGCCTCATTTGGGCGTCATAATTGTGCATGCATCGGTTTACAGACCAATAAAAAATTTGAGCACTATAATTAAGGATTATTATGGGCAGGCATAGCTTGCACTCTCGTGGTAGTGCCTTACGCCGATAAATAAACGAAACTAAAGCTATTTTTATTTTACAAGGCCCACTGAGATGTATGTATTGCTCTTTTTCAGAAGCAACCTGGCCACAAATGATAGCTCAACGAAGCGGTTTATCACGTGGAATGTTATAGGAGCTAAATGCTCTAAACGCGCGTTTTTTATGTGGAGGGAAAAACCGGAGGACGCGGAGAAAAATCCACGCGACCACAGGGAAAGAGACACGCAAACTCCAAATATACAGCGGGCATCAGGGTCGGGATCGAACCCACGACCTCCTCCATACCAAGCGAGGTAGTAAACATCTCGCCACCGTGGCGCCCCCGTGTTTTGAATACCCGGTAACGCTTTGGGTAAACAGCGGCACCGGGAAGACAAAAGCGGCCGGGCGTCATTTCTGGTTGAACAAGGGAAGACGAGGCGACAGGCACGACGTGGTGGGTGGGGCAGTGGGCGTGAAGCGAGGCGTGGGTTGCCACGTGTTCATGCGACTTGGACCACGTGGGTTTGGATCGCTGCGCGCAATCATTCGTTTTTTACAGGAATTAGTGGTTGCTTTCTACAGTTCGTGCAGGTTTATCTTTCGCTTGTAAAACACGCATTAATTGCCCGATAGCATCTCGCTATATAGAGGACTGCAGGGCTTTGGCAATTGTTGGCGTGAGATAACCGCATGGCTGCTGCTTCTCTCTTGTCTGTGATGTCTCGACACGCATCACCATTTCATAACCATAGGCAGACAACACAACACCTGAATATATAGAGGATCGCAGAGCTTTGGCAATTATTGGCGCCTGATGGCCGAATGGCCGCTGCCTTCCCTCTCGTTTGTGATTTCTTAACACGCATCACCATTGCATAACCATAGGCAGACAACACACCACCTGAATATATAGAGGATCGCAGAGCTTTGGCAATTATTGGCGCCTGATGGCCGCATGGCCGCTGCCTTCCCTCTCGTTTGTGATTTCTTAACACGCATCGCCATTTCATAACCATACGCCGACAACGCGCACAGGCACAAACACGCACGCGTGGATCAGCAAATCGAGATACGCAGGCAAAGGCATGTGGAGAGAATATGGCGTGCTCACGTGTTTCTGGATGTTGTCCACGGAGACTTGCGGTTGATAAATAATTATTTTTTTATTGATTTAATCCTGATCGATGTATCGATCGTCGTGATTTATGTTATTCATGTAGTGGTGCAAAAGGCTGCTGATTGGTTTGATGATGATGCTGTTAATAAATTGTGATAGTCGTGGATTTATTTATTTAATGTATGAGAATGTCAATGGAATGTCGTCGATTTTTTCCCCATTGGATTATGATGATGATGATAATAATTGCCGATTGATTCATTCGATGATGAAAATTATTTATTGATTTGTTAATGCTCAATAAAGAAAATATTTTACCAAAAATATCCCATAGAGTGGTGATGCTGTTGGTTTTTTGATCCATTGAATGATTATTAGTCATTAATGTATTGATTATGATAGCAATGATAGTTTATTTTGTAATATGATGATGTTATTTATGGAGATGATCATTATTGATTTAATAATTTTAAAATAATTATTACAGCGATGAAGATTTCCTAACGAATACATGCCGTTCAGCTGCATCCACTCATTCACTTGCATCCACTCATTCACCACTCGCTCCCCCGTGGAAACTTCTGGGTGAATCACGAGAGGCGGCTTTGCATTGGCGCGCCTGTCCGTGTGTGAATGCGTGTGTGAATGCGTGTGTGAGTGTGTGTCTGTGTGTGTGTGTGTCTGTGTGTGTGTGTCAGTGTGTGTCTGTGTGTGTGTGAATGTGTCTGTGTCTGTGTGTGATTGTGTCTGAGTGTGTGTCTGTGTTTGAGAGTGTGTGTCTGTTTGTGTGTGTGTCTGTGTGTGTGTTTGTGTGTGTGTCTGTGTCTGAGAGTGTGTGTCTGTGTCTGAGAGTGTGTGTCTGTGTGTGTGTGTCTGTGTGTGAGAGTGTGTGTCTGTGTGTGTGTGGCTGTGTGTCTGTGTGTGTGTGTCAGTGTGTGTGTGTGTCTGTGTCTGAGAGTGTGTGTCTGTGTTTGAGAGTGTGTGAGTGTGTGTCTGTGTGTGTCTGTGTGTGTGTGTCTGTGTGTGTGTCTGTGTGTGTGTGTGGCTGTGTGTGTGTGTCTGTGTGTGTGTGTCTGTGTGTGTGTCTGTGTGTTTGTGTGTCTGTGTGTTTGTCTGTGTCTAAGAGTGTCTGTCTGTGTGTGAGAGTGTGTGTCTGTGTGTAAGAGTGTGTGTGTCTGAGTGTGTCTGAGAGTGTGTCTGTGTGTGTGTCTGTGTCTGAGTGTGTGTCTGTGAGTATGTGCGTGTGGGGAGTGGGAGTGCAACGGTTAGCGCGCTGCGCTACGAACCCGGCGACCCGAACTGGACACCAGTGACGATTATCTGAACCGGTCCTGGGCCTCCCCTAGGTTTATTCAGCCTCAAATGAGTACCTGTTGCTGTGTGCAAACATCGTAACTCGGGAGACAAAGGCGGACGGGCGTGGTGCTGGCCACCCACCCCCCTCGTGTACTGTTCCGGCCTTCGTCGGTGCTACTCGCTAACAGCACTTGCCCCCGACGGTCTGTTTAGGCCACACGGGGGATCTTCGTCTTTCGCGCGTGCGGTCAACGCGTCTGTCCGTCTGCAGGCTCGCGTGTCCGTGTGCCTCCGTGCTGCTTGGCGGCTCACGCATCGTGCGCGTGAGCCGTTGCGCGCGCGCGCGCGTGCCCGTGAGTCTGTCAGCGCGCGGTGCACGCGCCCGCCGCGAGCTGAACGCTTCAGAGGGGAGAGACGGAGCGAAGGGATGGATGGTGGCGAAGATATGGATTGGAGTGGAGGAGCGGCGGGGTGGGTGGGGTTGAAGAGATCGAGTGAAGGGATGGGGGTAGGAGGTGGTGAGGAGATAGTGAGGGGTTTGGAGGAGCAGCGGGGGGAGGGGGGAGTATTGATGGATGCAGTGGAGTGCGGTGTAGAGAGATGGAGTGAAGGTGGAGTGAGGAGGTAGGGTGCAGAGGTGGAGAGACATGCGGAGGAGGAGGGGAGGAGGAGGAGGAGTGGTTTTACGACGAGTCTCGCCCTGGCTCGCCCGGCCCAGCAGTGACGTCAGCACGTTTCGTATTTAACCGGGACCGAGACGCGAAAATGAAACTCGACCTCGCTCACACCGAACTATGCGCGCTGCTGCTGCTGCTCCTCCCGCGTCTCCTCTCCGCTGTCCAACCACCTCCGCGTAGCTCAGCGAGCGCCTTCCGCTCTTAGCCACGGCGCACAGCGAGGCGGTAGCGGGTGTCCTCGAGGGATGAGGACCGGGGGGTGGGGGGGTTGGTAAGGGGGTACCGTAGAGACGTTCACTGAAGGCGGTGGTGGTAGGTTTGGGTGGGGGGGGGGGGGTGTCAGCAGGAATAGAAAAATAGGGGCAGGAGGAAGAGGCGGTGGTGGTGGCGGTGGATAGCACACCACACCACACCAACCCCCACCACCACCACCACCACCCTCCCCATCCGTACGTAGCGAGCCGGGGGCAGTCTGCGCACGAGACGCGCAGACCCCGCCGTTTGGCGAGCGGCGTCGTGCGCGCACGGAGCGCGTGGGGGGGGGGGGGAAGGGTGGCCACGGGCACGGAGAGCCATGGTGCTGGTGCTCCACCACTTGCTCATCGCCGCCGTGCATTGTTTCAGGAGGGGGCGGCAAGCGTTCGCTGCGGCGGCTGCGGCGGCTGCGGCGGCGGCTGCATCTGGAGAGAGGAGAGCGGTGGAGGCTGCCGAGGAGGATGCCGAGCTGCACCTGCCCGACTGCCTGCAGGTGAGCCTCCACCGGGATCCCATTGTTTGCGTGCGCACGTGCGCGCGCGCGTGTGCGTGCGCGTGCGTGTTCGTGAGCCGTATGTGGGCGTGTAAACGCGTCGCTACGAGGTGTTCAGTTAGAGGCTGAGGCGACCTAGGGGAGGCCCAGCACCGGTTTGAGACGAGTCGTCACTGGCGTCGGTGGCCGTGAGCCGGAATCGAACTCGGGTTCGTGGCGCAAGCAACGAACCGCTACACGACCGCTTCTCCAATCAGCACCGAGAAGACGAAGGCGGCCGGGTGTTGTGATGGCAACCCCCCTCTCACCCTCCCCCCACCCTCGTCTTGTGCCGTGCCGGCCTTCATAGGTGCTACTCGCTCACAGCACTTGCCCCAAAAGTCTGTCAAGGCTATGCGGGGGATCTTTGTCTTGCTGTGTGCGTGTGAGCTGCGCGTCAAGGTGCGAGAGCGCACTTGAAAACCATTCACAAACTCGTCAGCCACTTAGAGGCAGGTGTTACGGCTCGAACAAGTGTGTGTGTTTGTGTGCGTGTGTAGACACAGGCTTGAGTCGGGCTAATAGCGCGTTTGATTTCGTTGGTTCGTGAGCCCTAAACGGCTTTCGTCAGTACTCGCGACACGGTCAACGCGCTTCGTCTCGAGCGGGTTCTTGTTTAAGCCACCCACGCCCGTGTTGCACGCGTCTGATGATTGATAAACGCATCCCATGTGCGAGTGAGCGCCGGTTCGAGGCGCGACGTCGTGTGAACATGATAATCGACAATTATCTGCCCAGCTACTGGACATCTGTGGGGGAAAAAGAGCTTTACAGCTCCTCGGATTCATCCAGCCTCAATAATTACTCTGATTCTGACCCTGGTGCGATGCGTAAAAGATCAGCACTGGGGAGACAAAAGCGCTCGGGCGTGGTGTTGGCCACCCGCCCGCTGCGTCTGCTGTGCCGGCCTTCACAGGTGCTCGCCAATGGCACTTACCCCAACAGTCTGCCGGAGGCTACACGGAAGATCTTTGTCTTGTGTGCCTGCGCGTGCGGACCGCGTGACGCACGTGGCACAGATTTGAATGCAGACTGACAGCTGGAGTCGCGTCTCCTATGCGACGCGTATAGCAATCATCGGGCGCGTGAAGCGCATCACGTACATTCCATCTCGTTTCTACAATGGCGTTGCCCAAATGCAAACATCGTCACGCATTTGCATACTCTTTTCAAACATCAAACGTGTGTGTGTGTGTGTATCGTGAGCCTTAAGTGTGGGTGTTAATCGCATTTAACCGATGAGTCATTTACACCCTTAACTACAAATTGATGTTCGACCACCTCCGACCAGTGAGTACCGAGTCGACGGTGAGATTTCGAGTTGCAGTCGATGGGCGTTGAAGTAAAATGATTGCAGTGGGTGGCAAATTAAAGAGGTGCATTGTCTGCGGGCAAAGTGGCGAGGCACTATGTCAACAAGAGAACGGCCGTTGCGAACCAACTTTTGAATGCAACGCATTGTAAAGACATTGCCCAAATACCCCAAGTTCGACGGAGGCCACTCTTGAAAAGGGGGCAGTCTTTTCCTGGGTAAAAAAAATAAATAACGGTGACAATGTTTTGAAATACAGTTTCTCGGGCCGACCTTGACAAATCATAATAAACATCATCATCATCATCATCGTCGTCGTCGTCAGCCACTGTGGGATGAAGGCCGCTCAAAGCGGTTACCTTGAAACAGCCATCGACCTTGACAGATGGAGATTAAATATTCCCGTAATTGGGCTCCACCTCGAGAAAGTAAAGACATCGGGGTCCGATTCAAGTGTCGTTGGCCAATGTCCCCTTTCCGTCGAGATTACAATTAATTTTTTGGTGAACTCCGACCTCCTGGTGTGCGTTTCGTCAACTGACTCGAGACCCTGCTGCTGGATGAGCGCTCGCAAGCGTTGTAGATTTATACCTGCGGGGGGGTGGGGGTGCTTCTCCTGGTGTAATCGTTAACACACGTGCACACGCTGGGGTCGTCGGTTTGATTTCCAGGAGGCGGCAGTTGAATAGGTGGGCAATTATCTTAATTCCGCACCCTGCTCTTCCCCAAACCCACCTTAGCGTCCCCCCCCCCCCCCCCCCCCCCCACACACACACCCCCATACACACACACTCGCCCCACACACACACATCTTTGTCCACCAAGCAGCATGAGTAGCGACACCACAGTTGTTCGATGGGTAGGCCGCTTGTGATTTGGAAAAGCCTGGGTACTCTTACCTCTTCCAAGACGTCTGCCCACCATGCATGGAGGATTGGGCCAAATGCTCTCGAAAGAGTCTAAAAGGGCTTTCCAAAGAGCTGCTCTAGCGGAGGCCCTTCATCGACAGGGGCGTGAGAATTAAATTGTGGGATCTTAACTTGTGTGAAGTCGTATGGTGATTTGCCCATAAGTGTGACCCCCCCCCCTATGCAGCTTGGCATGATGTTAATTGAGCATGGTTCGTTATCACTCGGAGTGATCGATCCCTTTTTGATGAAATCGGGTTCTCCGATGAAACGAGTTGGTTGTCTCAGTCAGTCGTTGCTGCACAAGAACAAACCTTCGTGATGAATTTGATTCATCACGAAGGTTGCGATGGACGTTGTATAGCAGGAAATGTATAATTATGCACCGCCCCTCGTGTTCATAAGAGGTCTCGGAAGAAGTTCTACGATATCTGCTTCCACAAGCCGTTCTCTAACACATGGGCTGTTGAATCGCTGCTCTGCTATAGTTCTGAAGCGACGCCAAATGAGCCTTGATTAGTGGTGAGTGTATGATACGATCGTTTCAGAGAATCAATGGTCGAGTCACCGTACGAGATGTCAATCCAATGCATTTCCCGACTCCACCCACGAGCCCATTCACACACTCGGTCAAATAGACAAGACACACGGGCGACCCACCCACACACTCGCACAGTCAACCAAACGACCATTTCATCCGCACACGGACTCACACATCCATTCACCCAACCATGCATACTCGTACAAAGACAAAGATCCCCCGTATAGCCTTAACAGACGGTAGGGGCAGGTGCTGTTAGCAAACATCTATGAAGACCGGAACGGTACACGAGGGGGTGGGTGGCCAGCATCACGCCCGACCGCCTTTGCCTCCCCAGTGGCGATGTTTACACACCGCACCAGGTACTCATTTGAGGCTGAGTCGACCTAGAGGAGGGCCCAGGACCGGTTCAGATAATCGTCACCGGTGTTGGCCGTGAGCCTGAATCGAACCCGGGTCGCAGGGTGCATATCGCAGCGCGCTATGCCGCTACACTACCGCTCCCTACCCAACCATACATTTTTTTACGTACACACACACTGTCACGCGGCCAACCCATCCACTCGCACACACTCGCCTTGCACACTCATCCCACCAACACGCCCACACACTAAATCAAGCAACCAGGCCCCCCCCCCACACACACTTACGTACTCATCCACTCAACCCACTCACGAACATACACACAAAGACCCCCCGTGTAGCCTTAACAGACGCTCGGGGCAAGTGCTGTTAGCGAGTATCTATGAAGGCCGGCACAGCACACGAGGGGGTGGGTGGCACGTACCACGCGCGGCCGCCTTTGTTTCCCTCGTGGCCTGGTTTACACACCGCACCAGGTACTCATTTGAGGCTGAGTCGACCTAGGGGAGGCCCAGGACCGGTTCAGATAATCGTCACTGGGTGTTGGCCGTGAGCGGGATTCGAACTCGGGTCGCCGGGGTTTGTAGCATAGCGCGCCAACCGCTACACCACCGCTGCCCACATCCACACATCCACACACCCACACATCCACACACCCACACATCCACACACCCACACATCCACACCCACCACCAAAATGTCATTAACGCATCTGTGCGAAATACATTCATTACTCAAGGCCACGTTACGTCAATTCAGAGCTACCGCATACAAGTCAATGGATCGCATTGTCGAGAGCGGATAAGCCCTCGCTCGGAATATTTGACCACTTTCATCAATAGCTTTATTATATATATTAATTGAAGTGCTTGCACTGCATACTTTTAAATATATAAATGAAACATGCTAGTTCAGGGTTTGGACAAAGGAGCCACTTTTTGAGAGAGACACTCCGTGCAGAATGAGGCTCCTCGTGACTTCAAGCCTAACCACTGACTGCGAGTGAAGTCACGGCGAAGTGACATTTAAATAAATACACGTGACTTGCATCGGCCCATTCAACAAAGTAGCACGTGCTAATTGTTGTTGTTTTTGTTGACCATCAGCCAATCAACTTTCAACACCGGTAATGCTCAGTCGCATTTTTAGTAGCAAACTCTGAACTGGCGCCCGACGTTTTGGGTCTCATCAGCCGAGTCAAGCTCGGTCCACGAATGCTGCCGAGTTTCCAGATGTTGTCTGTTCAATGTAACACAAAACATAATGTGTCTCAAAAAAGAAGAAGCAACTACCTGTTTGTTTTGCCACAAGATGGGTAAGTAAAGCCACTATTCCTCAACGTCACGTACTGGATGTCTATAAAGCACAGCGCTTACAAACCTCTTCCGATAAAGGGCCGTGGCCCGAAACAGCGGCCCCTTGCATTGACACGCGACCAAACTCGTCAGATAGCAGAGAGCTAAGCAGCGTTGACCCCGGATAATGCTCTGATGGGCGACCGACTGTATACGCAACACATTCCCGCGGAGGGAGCTGGTAGGAACGTTGGGTTGCTCGATCAATGGCCAGGGTCAACGGCGGCGTGGTGTATTCCGCAAATATGCCCGACTGTGAGGGCGGGCACAAGCCGGCGTGAGTAGGTTAAACGTTGAGTTTTATAAGACCACCACGTGGTGACCAGCCCCTCCCCACCCAGCCCCATCCTCCCCACCCAGCCCCTCCCCACCCAGCCCCTCCCCACCTTCCCCTCCCTCCCTCCCCACCCAGCCCCTCCCTGCACGACGGACACAATAATCCCCTGTGGGCTGGTGTAACCAGGAGGTTCCTACCAGTAAAAAACACGTGTGTAGTGGGCACTGTGTGTGGAAGTGGAGGGGGGAGGAGAAAGTGCAGAAACATGCATCGTCATTCCGTACTCCAACACCTTTCTTGAGCCACCTGCACCGAGCAGCGTGGTCGGTCATGCGTCGAAATAACTCTCACGGACCCTCGTCCAGCAGTGGATCGACAACAATTCTGCCCGTGAGCGGCCACGTATTTACTTCCAGTCCAAAACCCATCGTGGGCCAATCGCAGTGGTCGCACGGGGCTTTTTATTTTCTGGCCTAGCAACGGCGCAAATAAACGCTGTGATGAATGTGCAGGAAAGCCCTCGTGCATCATGTTCATGTTCTGCACAATACGGCCTGTGTTGTTGCGTGCCGCCCGCGCGTGCCTGTTGTAACTTGCCGTGCACCTGGTGTGGCTGTTTTATTATATATAAATGTTTTTGAAGGAGGTGGCGTTCGATGCCCGTGTCTGGTAATCGTAGATGTCCACAAGAGTTTTTTTTTTTCGGTTACATCGGGTAAATATATATAGATGTGTCGTTAAACCCGCCACCACCCGACACAGGCAACTAGTAAGGGTTGTCGCGTAAACAGAACGTGGACAATTCGTTACTAGTAAAGCACACAGTTTGCGTGTTGGAGAGCCAAGCCACAATCCTGGATGTGGCGACGGTTTTTCGTGGTTAAAGTAAAGAGCGCTGGATTTGCAGGTTGCGGAGTCCAAATGGCCCGGCCGGAGAGAGACTCTATGCTTTAACCACAATCTCCCGTCCGGCAATTCCCCAAAGCGAAGTAACCACTTTGTGGGAAGCCGTTCAGCTGTGGTTGTCTGCTTGGGACACACTCGCCTTCGTCGTTGGAATGTGGAATGTCCACTTGTTTTGTTGGGTGCCGCGTCTGGGGGGAGATGAGAGCCGCCTCACCAAATCTTACGTTGCATTGCAACATTATCTACCGACGAAGGTCAGTCTGAAGACTCTTTTGTGGCAAGGTTCTGCTTGCATTGGGACGTGTGTTTTGGCCAGTTCCATTGATGGTGGAAAGATGTTAACTACCTCGCCAAGTATACAGGAGGTCACGGGTTTCAATCCTGACCCTGATGCCTGCTGTATATTTGGAGTTTGCGTGCCTCTCTCTCCCCGTGGTCACGTGGATTTTTCTCCGGGTCTTCCGGTTTTTCTCCTCCACATTTCTAGACGTGCCTTTATAGAGTATTTGGCTGCTATACATTTCCACTGCGACGAGCCACTTCGTTGAGCAATCATCTGTGGCCAGGTCGCTTCTTAGAAAGAACTACATAGCTCAGTGGGCCGAAATTATATTACAAAAATTAAAACCGCGACAACCTGACGCCGAGGAAGAATAACAACGTCCTTGTGACGTTGTTAACCCCCCTCCTCCCCGTCCCCGTGTAGCCCTGCGGGTGATGTCAGGCGTCTGCCGCCGGTCCGGTTGAGCGTGTTTCGGCGAGCGCGACTTACCTAACACTCCCAGAATCGTCTCGTCGCTGTCTGTTTGACCCCATCCCCACCCCGCCCGATTGCACGTTCCAGCTGGGTATTTTTTTTTGGTCTCTGCGTGTCTCTCTCGCCGTCGTTTATGTTTGCGTTCAAGGGTCGAATTCCAAAACGGACACGTACTAGTTGAGCACAGTAATGTTGTTTTTAAATAGATGAATCTGTGAATAGGGACGTAACTTTCTCCCGACATCTCGAGCCAGGGTAGCTATTGAAGTTCCGCAGGCTGTGCAGCCGCACCCGGAACCACGGGGCCAGAGGGGAGCTCAGGCGCCGAGCTACAATGTATTTACGTTGAACTTCTTTCGCACCGTACCTAGCCAACCCGTGATAATCGTAGGTGCGCGCGGGCGGGGGCGGGGGACAACAGCACTAAACAATGATGCAATAATGTCCGGCCTTTAAACCACACTCCGAGAAGAAGGCCTCTTAATGGTGGCACTTCACGCTAAGCTTAGCATTCACTGATAACAAAAAACAAACCTGTGCTGTTTACACGTGCGGCACACTCTGGCGGCAGTAGTGACATCTTACGCTCCAGAACGCCGCCGCCGCCCACACCCGACCACGAGCCCAGCCTCTCTATCCATCATCCCTCCCCTCCCTGCCCGCTCTCGTCCTCCACACATTTTTTGGCAACTGTCGCGATTCTGTGCGGTCATTCGTGTGGGAGGTGCCACCCGGCTTGTCTGATGCCACAGCAGTGGAGGTTTGGGGGGAGGGTGAATCAATGAGGGCAGTTCAAGCCGGTGGCGTGGCTATCGAGTGTGCAGGGCGCTGGTGCATATGCACAGCGTGCTGAAAGTCCAATTACATACATACATTGTACAAATGGAACATTATCAATTCCTCCACGGTCCACTTAAATGCAAGTAACACGACAAATCGGCACTCGGTTTATGTGGATGAATCATTGCGTCATTACTTGGGTACTAAACACGCACGCAGACACGCACACGCAGTGGCATAGCTAATGAGTGTGAAGGCGGTGCAACTGCACTGAGGCTCAGGGCTGAATCGCCCCCCCCCTCCTCCATCGCATTCCTTGCTGCTGCGGGGCTCGAGCCAGCTACGCTACGTCACCTGAGGTTGAGCCCCATAGTGATGGCACGCACGAGAACTCATTATTAAACACGGGCCGTCGTCGGGTCTGTCGCGACCGTAAATGCAATTTGACAATTTGCAACGAGCACAATGCAACGGGCACAATGCAAATAG